>MU224451.1:3734849-3754462 GCA_018584345.1 Thuja plicata
CCTTATTAATGCCTTCATTAATATGAAGACCTTAAGCCCATGTCTCTCCCATGCCTTATTAATGACTTAGGCATTAATAGCTCTTACAAGTTCATTTATTGGGCCTCCTGATTCATAAATGAACCTTATCCCCCCTCTCTCTCCCATTCTTCTATAAATAGAAGCCTATTTTGAGAGAAACTAGGCCTTCACTTGAGATTAGAATTGCATTGTTATGCTGCTAGATTATCTCTAGAATTATATTTCATGTTTCATCTCATGCTAGTTCATTGTTCTTATTTCATCTTTTGAAGCTAGTTTGCATGTTTTATCATCATTTAGCTTGTTTTTATTCAAAATCCTTCATGCTAGGTTGTATTAGTCACTGATTCAATAGCATATTCTGAGGGCTGATATGTTATCAATCACACTCCTCCTAGTTAGCAGGAAATAGATTGGTTTTAGTGGGTTTATATGCTTTTTCTAACCCTTTTGCACTGATATAATGATCTATTGAGTGTTTGTGTTGCTTCTGTCAGGTACCCATTTACACACACACAATTATTTTATCTTGATTGTTTTTTTGTTCACTCATCCAATGGGCCCCACTTGGTGAGTGAATTACTTTGTTAGAGTATAAATCATTTCCATGCTTATTAATAAGTAAAGTAGAACTCTGTTGTTCCTGTAGCTACTAGTAACAGAACTAGTAGATTGTTCCTGAAGCATAGGTAGGTAGAGCAGTCCCTATCCGTGATTACTATTTTCCTAGAGTAAGCACATTTACTTGAGTTAGCATAGATTTCCCAAAGCTTAATTAATTTCAATTTCATAGGATTAGCCATGAGAATGAAGAGAGTTTGAAGCATATACTTTGCAGATGTCATTCCAAGTTTACGTCCCTGGTCGATAATTAAATGAGACTGAATGATCTAATTAGCAACCATTTAGGGTGTCCAATCCTGAAATAAGTATTCTAATGCTATGGGTTTCTAAGACAATTATTTAGCCAAGCACCTATATTGTTAATGTCATCTTTTGCAATGCATTTCCTTTGAATGATATGCAATAATACAATACCTTATTGGGCTCTCTCTCTCTCTCTCTCTCTCTCTCTCTCTCTCATGATGCTTCCCTTATCTTGGTTTTGGATTTGATGAGGACTTTAGTCACTTAGGCGCTTGATGTTTCCTTGTCTCCTTAACGTTCATAGGACCACTCATATGCATTGATCTACTTTACCATGAGCATGAGTTTGTCTCATACTCCTACTAAAGTATAGACTAAACATATAGTCCTCAAAAGTTAGCATCCATTATTGGTGGCTCTATTAGGACCTATAAACCCTACTTTGGTGCTTTTAAGGTATTTTTGTCTATTATGCTTGATACCAACAACTTGTAAATCAAATTCTGGCCTTCTCTCATCATCCCAACACCATGATTTCAATCTTGGATCATTTCCCAAGGTGCATAATTTCTTGACATTATGTACCTGGGCGCATAATGTTTTTTCTATTATGCACCCTTCAAATTTGCCCCAAATTGGGCCCAGAGTCCTATATTAGGGTTTTGGAGGGAAATATTTCTCTATAGTCTGCCTACCTTAATTGTTAATCCCAAAATGTTGGAGTAAAGTGTATAAAATCTATATCTCTCATTATTTTTCTACTAGTAATAATAAGATCAAGAATGAAATCAAGCAATCAATTAGCAATTACTGTGATCCAAGTGCATTCAAGAAATCAAGGTGAATTCAAGATCTTAGGCCAAGGTATTCTTCTTCAATCAAATCAAGGAAATATTCTTCATGTTGGAGAAATATTTTCTATCTCACTGTGATCAATTAGCGAAGCTCTCAAACAAAAAAAAGATCCATCTTCCCATCATTCATCTCTCTCTCCATCGACCTTGTAAGTGTTAGCAAGCACATCAACAATTGAGATCTTGGATTGGAATTCATAGATTTGTATATATGTGAAGGAATCTTTGTTTCTACATCTCAATCAAAAGGTTAAGAACTACATTAAAGAAACAAACACAAGCATTCTTCATATATTTGAGCGACGCTAACATATGTCGATGAGGGTAAGCACATTAACATGCTAATTTGCCTTTGTATTTACATTACATGGTTTACATTTCATACACTTTCTTTCTATTTTAAAAGTTGATTCCTAAATAGAGGTTTGACCAAGGAAAACCCATTTACACAACCTTTTACGTATTTTTCTATGTACAGTGAAGAGGCTATGGACCTACGATTGTAGATCTGGAAAGTACACGCCCTAACAAAGATTTTGGTGAAATTTTAGCCCAGAACCTAGGGTGCACAGTTAATTACCCATTGTATATCTAAGATCATATTGAATTATCCATTTTACACGCTCTTGTTCTACTTAGAATTCATAGGATTGAGAGTTAATAGGTTATAGAGTTCGGATCTTGAGTTATAGCCAGTTTTGAGACTCTAATAGTCAGAAAAACAACTGTCATAAAACAAGTCTCTGGTATCTTCCAGGTACATTTTAATTTCATTGTATTTATATTTCCTAACTTATAATCATTTATAGTTTTCAAATAAACCCAACATTTAAGGAAGGAACACATTGTCCCTATTAGAGCTTGAATCCACATTTGATCCTATTGGGGCATTTTCCCCTCCTAATGACCAATATAAAAAATATTTAAAAGGTGGTGTGTTCTTTTATCTATTTTATTTCACCCCTTTTCATATTGTTCATTGTGAAATTCAAAAATTGGGCTAAAACCATTCATGAAGGTCATCCAGCATTGATGGAATCTCAAAAATTTCAAAATTTCAAACTCAAATAATTGAAAGTATGGGAGAAACCATTGGTCACACTTAAAAAAAACCCCAAAAAATATTCAAATTACCATTTCACCCATTTATAAATATTTGGGCAACATATCCCTATACAAACCCTCATTTTAAAAATTCCAACATATAGTCTCAAAAATATGTATTAAGTGAAAATCTATAAAGGGTGGAGAGGTTTTAATTCACTCTACAAACTATTTAAAAGTCATATACACCAATTCAAATGAGAAACAAGAAATAATTAATGATTCCTACCTCAAACTTGTTGAAATCTTTAAATTTGAAAAGAATCCCACACACACCAAACGATGAAGAAAAATTTAGAAAGACAATAAAATTTACTCTGAAAAATTCTTCAAGCGAGTACCCACAAAATAATTCCCAATAAATATCTCAAACTATGCAATTCAAGTCTCCACAATTATTGTTTTGAGAAAGAGGAAGAACAAGACTAAGTGTGTATTCTAAAAATGAACTCTCATTTCCAATTAAACGTCACTTTTCGAAAGGCTATCAAAATATTATTAAAAACAACTTAAAAAAAAAAGAAAAAAGAAAATTCTAAAAATACTAGATATTAAATCCTTTAATTATCATAAAATCAAGCACACATAAGACAAAAATATAAAAATAAATATCATTAATATAAATAGCTATATAGCAATAATACAAAAAAGACCAACTATGAACAAAAAATTGTTACTATTGTTTCACAACTATGTATAAGGGTAACGAGACATTACCTACATTATAATGAACATACCATTGTAAGTCTTATAGGCCTACTCAGAAATATGAAGCCAAGTGGAGTTGATGCTTGGTACCTAGTATCAGTGAACATTCACACATCAAGTGTACCTACTAATTTACATATAAAATAGCAAGAGGACATATAAAAATAATCATAATAACATGAATCATTAAAGGGGAAATTTTAACAACATAATCATTCATAATTATTTGAATACATGTTATGATATCATCCCTTTCGTGCATATAATTAGTATCTAAAGGACAACAACAACAATCCCATCTAATTACTAGCATAAATAATGAAATTAATATTGTATCACTGCAATAATGAGTATATAATTATTCCCCAAGTGGGGTCAACTTCATAACATCATCAGTATGATAATAATCCACATAAATCTAACATATATTTCTAATCACATTGATTCATGTTTAATATAAAATAAAGTTACTTCATTTTTCTATCCAAGCATTGGTTCATAACCATAATACCTTCTCATTGTGATGGGGTTTGGGTGGCATTAAAATCTCCCCCAAAGTACTCAACATACTCCTAGAACCCACAAAGGTTAATATAGAAACACTTCACAAAATAGTCTTGAGACATCTTTATCCAATATCAAAAATATACTTGCTCCTTGAATCCATCCAATAAGGTAGAATAATCCTCATTGAGATGGTTAGACCTATAATACATATATTTCCATTTCATTCCATAATCCTACCATTTATTTCAATTTCTACTTTCACATACAATAGCACAAAGTGGAATTTCCTATCATTAGCAATCAAGAGCTATGCATATTTCAAGGTAAGAAACAAGACATGTTATTTCATCAATCTAAAGACATGTAAACATGTCAAATTCCTCAATATTCTTAAACTGATATCATCACTTTCAAATAATTTCATTATTTTGAAGAGATGTTCTTCTTGATATAATTTCAATGTCTCAAACTTCATACATCATTGACGCCCAAAGTCATGCAAATAAAACAAATTTACAGCTAACAAGGATGATAATATTTTTTCTTTACCGTTAATGTAAAACAATAAACATAGGTAAAAATTTATTTTACACATACATACCCATGTACAACACTAGGAAGTTCACAAAGCAATGATACATGAGTAGGCATGTCTCTAGACAAGTCCTAGTGCTCTAAGTTCATAATATAATGATCCGAGTGAGCATACATCTCTCCCAACAATTCCTAGAACTTCATAGTTAGAACATACTAATGTACACCATAATGTCTCTTTGGACAAGTCTTGGAGCTCCATATCTCTACCTCACACTCAACACTAGGTCTTCACTGAAGGGGAAATACAATATCACGTGCATTCATATTGGGGGGTATAACATGGGAAAAATATTTCCTAAATAGAGGGGAGGGGTTTTTTGGGGGGGATGGGGGTGGGGGGTATTGGGTGGTTATTTGAGGGGAGAGACAAAAAATGAGTTTTGGGCAATATATTTTGAAAATAGGGGGATTATTTAGTATGTCATGAATGTAAGTGCCATGATTTAGGATCANGGGGGGGGGGGGGGGGGGGGGTATTGGGTGGTTATTTGAGGGGAGAGACAAAAAATGAGTTTTGGGCAATATATTTTGAAAATAGGGGGATTATTTAGTATGTCATGAATGTAAGTGCCATGATTTAGGATCAATATGTGAAGTCCCCGTTACACTCAATAACTTGATGGTGTTGGGTCCCACACATGTATAATCCAAGATGATTATGCCCCATCCCTTGTTGTGTAAGTTTTTTAGCCTCCAAGAGGTAGTCACCAATCAAAGGTGGGTAGTGGGTAGTGGGTCCTAGCTACATAATAACCTCACATACCCCATCATCAAGGGTTCCTTGCATCTTGTTCCTGATATACACTCAACCAATTTTGTCTCATATTTACTTGGATAGGAATCACATTACAACACAAGACCAACATTTGAAAATAATAAAGATAAACTATCTTAGCTACTAATATTTATATATAAGAGAAAATAAATTATCAATTTCAATAATAACGTAAGAAAAATACATGGAATTTTTTTGAGACACTAAATCAAACATGATTATTATAGCTATGTGTAAAAGAGTCACACACAATGGCTAAACCATTACTAACAAGGATAAAAAAAAATTTGGTCACACAAGAAAAATAAAAATCATCATTAAATTGAACATTACATCGCTATGTGACTAGAGTTAGTCACCATATGAGGAAGGAGGAGGAAAAAAATCCATATGGTAATAAGTCCATCATGTGGTTGGGAAGGAGCATGCCACCTATTAGCACTATATTTATCAAATTTTCATATTTCAAACAGTGGTCTTTTCCTGCGTCTTTTATCCTCAAATTTGCCATTTTCATGTAAAAGAGGTCTTATAAATGTTTAAGTCTTCAATCAGTTATCTTTCATGCTTGGTCGCATAGTCACGTTGTCTTGGTTCATTAGCCATTTTGGTCTGCAAGTGAGTGAGCAAGTTGTTCACTCTTCAGTCGTGATAGTCTTTTAAGATGCTAGTTTTACCTCGCGATTGAGCAATGTCGTCGCCGAAGTATTTTGAAATTCTTTGTTGCATACTCGCAATGTATTTTCATTTTTAACCTTTTAGTCTGCGAGTATGCGAGTGAGTTGAAAATTTGTATTCTTGCTTACTCACTGAGATGTCTTGACTTAAAGTTTTAAATGTGCGAGTGTGCGACTAGAGGAAATTTTTAGGTCAATCGCTCACTCGCTGAAATTTTTCATTCAATGTCTTTTTCTGCACAAGTGTGCGAGTTAAGTTCTATCTATGAGTTGTCGCTCACTCACTGAGGTTTTTATATAACGTCTTTTTTTTGTGTGAGCTAGCGATACATTCTCTATGAGATCCTATATGTTATTATCGCTTAGTCGCATTGAAGTTTCACTCAAAGTAGTTGGGACTGTGGGTGAGCGATGAAGGAAATGCTCGAGTTGTCGTACACTTGTGAGTAATAAAGGTCAAGTCAGATTTTCATAGCGAGTGTGCGACTGAAGGAAATCCAATGAAAAAAATTGTAATCGCTCACTCGCAAATGGTTTGTTCTTTTAAGATTTTAATGTGTGACTGAGTGACCAAGGATTTTTTGAATCATCGCTTACTTGCCAATGGTTGGCATTTAAATAGTTTTGGAATGTGATTATGCGACCAAGAGGAAAAGAGAAGTCATTTCTCAGTCACAGTGGATGATTCACTTGATCTTTTTCATCAGCGAGTGTGCGACCAAGGATGATTTTTATGTCAGTTCTCAGACGTGGTGTATCAGCAGTTAATGTTTTTCAAGCTGCGAGTGTGCGAGTAAAGGATTATATGATTGTCATTCACTCACTAAGGTTTTTATATAATGCCTTTTTATTGTGCGAGATGGAAAAACATTCTCTATGAGTTCCTATATGTTATTATCACTCAGTCGTAGTGAAGTTTCACTCAAAGAAATTAGGACTGTAGGTGAGTGATGAAAGAAACACTCGAGTTGTTGCACAGTCACGAGTAATAAAGGTCAAGTCAGATTTACATAGCGAGTGCATGAATGAAGGAAATTCAATGAACAAAGTTGTAATCGCTCACTCACGGATGGTTTTTTCTTTTAATATTTTAATGTACGATAGAGCAACCAAGGATCTTTTGACTCATCGCTTACTCGCCAATGGTTGTAACTTAAATATTTTTGGCGTGCGACTGTACAACCAAGAGGAAAGGAGAAGTCATCTCTCAGTCATAGTGGATGATTCACTTGATATTTTTCATCAGCGAGTGTGTGATCAAAGAGGATTTTTATGTTAGCACTCATTCGCAGTGTATCAGCAGTTAATGTTTTTCAAGCTATGAGTGTGCGAGTAAAGGATTTTATGATTGTCACTCACTCGCTAAGGCTTAGCGATTGACACAATTTGGATTGCGAGTGAGCGATGTGGTTAATGTATGTTCTAAAATGGATCATCTCTCACTCACGAAGGTAAAGGATCAAATAAGAAGAGCGTTGCAAGCATGTGACAAGATGAAGTTTCAACCAGTGGTTTAGTCATCACTCACTCATGCAGGTTCAAAAGAAATGAGATAAAGAAAAGTGAGTGCACAACTAAAAAGGATAAATGAAATAAATGGTTGTCACTCACTCACCATTTGATTTTGATTTGAACAAGGATGTAGCGAGTGCGTGGTTGAATAAAGAAAAGAGTTGTGTCTCTCACTCACACATAAAGTTTTGAATATTTGATTTGTATAGTGAGTGTGTGACAACCTGCGATTTGTCTTATTCATAGTTTTAAATGCAAAAAGGGAAAGAGACACACACTCTATTCCAGTGAGGATACACAAGTTTGAATTAATGGCAGCACTAGTTGCAGAAGCTAACGGCATGATCTTGCAAGTGTGAGAAGTTGCATTAAAGAAGACAAGATACTGATTTGATGGGCTATAAGTATTGTTGATTATGCACTCATTCTGTACAATTCTTGTATTTTGCCTTTGTGAATTTTGAGAAAATTGTAGGGAGTTTTTCTGAGATCAAATTTGAGCAAGAAAGATGAGCCAAGCTACTACAAGTGTAGTTTCAAAGGGGTCAGGAAAGAAAGCAGCTACAATGAAGAAATATACAAAGGAGTTTGTGGATATTTTGCCTGGAACATCTATTGCAAACAATGAAAATCAAGTAGAGTGGAAGGACAAGTGGTGCCAATGCAGAAATCTTGTTACTCTAAATTACTTGGGTAATTCTTTGTTTCATTACTTTTGGAACAATAGGGTTAAGTCAGTCCCCATTTGCAATCCTTGGAATATGAACATGGCCAAGTTAGTTGTTCCTGATGTATACATTTTTTTGGACTTAATCAAAGAGCTAGCTAAGAGCTATTTCCTGGTGGCTAGGGTGATTAGAAAGAAGAATAAAGAATCCCTAGTGGCTATAAACAGAAGATCAGTAGAAGAGGTTTTCAGGATTACTAGTGCACTATGTACCAAAATTTATTTGGAAAAGATACAAGCTGATTATGAAAAATTGGAGATACTCATAAAGAAACATGAGATGCCCAGATTTATGCCGAGGGTAGATAGACATCTGGTGGTGATTTCAGGTAATGTAAAGCCACCTTTTGACTTATCTCTATTCCACAATTATATCAAGTGTACAACATATGGTCTGTATAGGGTACTGGGTTTTGATGGAGATTCTACTATTGTTGCTGATGTATTGATGATGGCCATAGATATCCAACATCTAGAAGTTAATTCTAAGTATAACTATGTGGGTATATAGTTGAGGATATATATAATTCATTTGTGGAAATACAATTACACAACCCTGTGCCTACTTTCAAACATTATTCACACTTAATGTTTTTGATTCTCTACTACAACAAGGCCTCCATGGATAAGGAATTGGAGCTGTTTGATTCAGAATATGGTGTTGAGATGCCAATTCAAAGGTGGACCTAGGTATGGGACAGTGCTTTTGTAAATTCTTCTTTTATCTGCTTTCATAATTGGATTGTTGATCCAATTCTAGATTTGTTGGGAGTAAGAAGGGATAGGTTTCCATTTGATATTAAGAGGTTATTAAGACCATGAAATTTAATTCAAGATTGGAAAATTAGCCATAATTGGGGTGATTTATTTTTCTTTGACTAGTTTACTGTCATTAGGGTATATGGTTTCTCATAGCCACCTCATGTCCTCCCTAAATTTTTTCCCCTCTGAATTGCTTTTGTAGAATTTATATGGAAAATTACTTGGATGGATAAAGAGTTTTTAGAAGGTCATAATAAAGGTACCTTTGTCCCTAGGTTATAGGTGGGGTGTGATTTTTCTATTGGGAAATTTTTTTTTGAGTTGATTAATGGCTTCTTGAAGCAATATAGAATGTCAACCACAGTTTCTAGGTTCTATGACCCAGAACAATTTGTAAAGATAGCCTTGAAAACTATGACCCATTGGAAGATTGTGAGCGATCATGAACCCTTAGATGAGGAAGATGTTGTTAGAAAAAAGATGGACAAAATTGAATTCCAAGACAGAAGAAGAAAATGAAAAGACCTCATGAGGGTGGAAGTTGAGTGGAGGGAATCAAATACCACATTTTTTGGTTTTTTTTGTGATACCCCATACTTGTAGAGGATTGAGAAAATGTTAGAATCATATGATAACCTGATGGAAAAAGTGCCAAAATTTAGTGAGGAGGATATACAGTCTCAGGGACTCCACATACAGTGAATTTGCATGATGAAGAACATCTAGAACAACATTAAGAAGAAGAAGAAGAAGAAGAAGAAGAAGAAGAAGAAGAAGAAGAAGAAGAAGCCACTTCTACTAGGGAAACACCTAGTAGGAAACAAAAAATAGAGCATATAATGGTGTAGGCTAGAAAAATCATGGCCAAGGTAGTGGTGATTGAGCATGGAAATTATTTTAGAAAAATTAGAAAACAAATGCAAAAGGTGCCACAAGATGAAGATTGGGGAGAAAATGAGATGATCCTAAATGCATAAATGGATGAAAGGATAATGATGGCTAATGAATTCATGAAGGATGATGAGTTTATCAAATCTGAAGAATTCAAGAGTTTCTTGATCAAATTGAAGCAAAAGGACTTAAGGAAAAATTTAATAACAGGGGAAAGGAAAGAAGAAAAGAATGAAGAAATTGTAAGAACACTTCAAGAGTATGACCCTGAGATCGATTTGATAACTGTGGAGAAGGTTAGACTCTTGGTGCAAAACAATGGAATGCTATTAATGCCTGATTGGGATCTACAATCTACCTTCATCATTGATCATATTAGAAGGCAAGAAAATACCATGTTCAAAATAGAATTTGAAATAGATGAGGTATTCAGAGGATCAGGTTTTGATCCTAAATCTAAAACTTTGGCCATTTGATCTCTATCCCCTACTACATAAAATCCCCTAGTCTTGATTATAAGGGAAGAAATGAAAGTAGATAGAATGATCTGGAACTTGCAGAATACCAGTGATACAAAGATTGCCCATATAATGAACCAAGTTTCATTTATGAACTTGGCAAAGACAGAGGATTTATCCAAAAGGTATGAACAGACTTTCAGTCAAATGATGGATTTGGCCAAGAAGCATGAAGAGGCTATGGTTCATAACCATGCCTTGGAAGAAGAAATAGGGAAGTTAAAGAAAAAAATTGGAGGAAAAGAGGACAAATTGAATTCCTGAGGTGGTTGAAAAGGAAAAGATAGATCCTACAACAGAGACAAAAGGTGACTTAGCACCAGAAGAAGGCCAGATAGAGGAGCCATCAAAAGATAAAAGTGGTAGTGTTGTGTCTATTATCCTTGTTGTATTTCAACACCAGATTGGTCTTTTAAAAAAGAAGACTGAAGTGGTGCACATGTTGTATGGCTCATTACAGGAAGCTTCCAAGACAACTATAGAGGCCATGACATTTTTGGAACCTACTTTCAAGACCTGGTCAGGAAAAAGTAGATTGATGGACAAATTAAAGATAACAATACTATATAGCGATGATTTTCCTGATAAATTCACAGATACCATTAAGATGGTAAATGATCTGAATGTTACTTATGCTTTATTTAATGGTAAAGGTGAATTGATAAATAGTAATTCGGAGCCGTTTGGTGATTAGTTCCCTGCACTTATTCCAAAGATTTATGATGATGCTGATGCTCTAAAGTCACAGCCAGAATGGGAGAATGAATTTGATGAAAAATGGAAGGCTAATAATGTCAAATACAACTTAGAGAAGGATACAGATGCAAGTTATTGCAATGATCTGATTGATAACCTGTTCAAAGTGGAGGTGGACATGACAAAATTTATTGCTGAGGCAAAGACAATTGCAGATGATAGGTGGATAGAAGCCTTGGTTAAGCTGGAGCAGGAGAAGATTTTCGGTTGGCCCACCACCAAGGAAGTGAACCAGTGGGAAGAAAAGTTGAAAGGATAGAGAAATATTTTCAAAGCAGCAACAACTTTTGTTCAAACTTCACAGATCTTATGCCACCCATGTTCTATTTCCAAGTTGTTATTTTTTCAGTTTTAAAGTTGTTGCAAGATTTTGTTATCTTTCCCATGTAGTCTGAATCTTGTTGCATCCTTAAGATATAAAAGGATTCCAAGACTACTAGGAAAAGGATAGTCATTTGTCATTTGGAAATACAATTGTATTGTACAAACTTTAGTTTGAGACCAATTATTTGATAAGGGTTTTGAAGGATTATTTTTGAATGTAATAACTCTTTTTGATATGAATACAAATGAAAATCCATTAACAGTTTCTGAACTTATGATGAGTATGTCTTCATTATTGTGTTCTGTGTTTTGTTTAAATTGAGAAATTAAGGATTATTCAATTTATGTCTATCACGTAGATTGTGAAATTATCTTAGGGGTTCTTTCAAGGAAAGATTAAATTGACTTAGGGTTATTTCAGTGAAACTTGGAATGTATAATGAATTTGATGATTATCTTAGCATATGTGTGAGGGCTGATATATAAGGTATATCTATTTTATGTTCAGATGTGTAGTTGTTTTTAAGTTTATGTTTATGGAAAATGGTTATGAATGTTCAGAGTGACTCCAATGTCCTAGGATAAAACACTGCTCTATTATTCATTTGGAGTGGGTGGCTATCACCACAAAATTGATCTTTATCATTCTGTTTTAGTTTTTTAAATAACTATTACTGAAGTTAAAATCTATAATTCCACTGTGCACTTGATGAAATAAATTTTCATAATTTGAATATCCCAAGTGAAAAAGGGTAAACCCACCTGAGGTTGTGGAACTCAAAGTGTAAAGGGTTTGAAAACCATGTTCTGTCATTCTGTCACTTTCTTGATCAATGTTTGGAATAATAGAGCAAGCTTACTACAAGTATTTTATGTGTTAGCAAGAAAAGGTGCTAACACCACCCACATAACATGGAGTGTACACCTCGACTATATTCCACACTACATCATAATGAAACATGAGAGTGTGCCAAGTGGAGAAGGTGCATAATTTTCATATGTCCTATGGAAGTACACCTTCTAAATAAATCATGCACAAGACACCTCCTACGTAGAAATACCTCATGGAGAAAGCACACATAGAAAATCATCATCGTCAGAGGTAAACATGGGTAGGGCCTACCCATATGCCTAGTGATGAATTAACTAAGAAACCATGGGTGCCTTTCTACAAGTATGCAAGTGTCCCCATATTTGTCTATATCAAGTAGGAATACATAACATATATGAGTTGACCTCATGTATCTATGTATGTGGAATCATATCCTCAAGCTTCTCTTGCTACCATCAACAACATGACATCATCACCAACATTATATCACAATATTAGTGGAGTGTGGAATCATACCTATTACATCATGTTGGAACATGTACATATATGTAATCCATCTCAAAAAGTGTAAAAATCTCCCTCCACATGTTGAATCACATAAATATACATATATACATGAAACATCAATAATCATAAATATTCCAACACTATACTCAAGAACTATGGGGATTATGCTAATCAAATATGAACCACATACATTGGTCAAACATAAGGTGAAGAATTGAGTAAATTTTCCCTTGAGGAGTGGAAGCTAAGGTCATTTTCCAGAGCCATTATGCATACATTTTTATTCTACCCAAAGAATTTGGTGCTACTGCTACTCCTTCAAATACTAACCTATCAACAACTCATGGGTTTGCACTTAGTAGGATAGAAAAATGCAAACACAAAGATGATATGGTTCTTCCATACCCATATGAAAAACATAGCATGTGCAAAACATAATCTCTATGGATGGGTATATAACTCACCATCCCATGGGCACACAATGAAAGTACTGTTTATTCATAATACTCAATATAAGCACTAGAACTAGATGTTCACACTCGCAAGGATTACGTTTATAATTGCATAATCATCAAAATAATAGAAAATAAATTACTTTTTATATAAATATAAATACAATTACATCTCATTTTAATTACAAGTACTCCCAAACATCCATTATATTCCTCTTTCAGAGATAACATTATACATCATTTATAATTTCTTAATCTATCTTTAAAAATTCACTTTCTCATCATATAAAAGAGCTAAATATAAATACCATATTCATTATCAGTTTTCACTTCCACTTTCATGTGGCATAAAACTAATTCATATCATGTGAAAGTCAAAAATCATCTCATTTCAATGCACACATACTAGTATTTATCAACACGATAATTTTTAATTACTTGTAAGGAAATCCATCAATCAATAGAATGTTATACCTGTTGGAAATATATTGAGGCTAGGTGATTGAGAGGGGAGGGGGGGGGGTGAATCAAGAACCAATAAAAATTATTCACTTTTATCCTTTATTAGATTGTCTAATTTGATTGCATGCATGGAATAGAAAAGCAATAAACATCCACAACACTTGACACAATATTTGGTTACCGAGAAACCTTCCAAATAGAATGTAAAACTGGGGTGGGGATGGTACCGACAAGATTTAATATTGTAGTAATAAATTTGGCTGGTTAAGGCTTACAATTGACCACTTCTGATGGCTTGCCCTATTAGGAGCAATGAGGACTATTAGGTCCACCTTGTGAACAAATTTATACAGTACAATAAAGTATGCACTTTGTTAGGAGATTTGATAAGGACTATTAAGTCCACCCTCTTAAAGGATTTTTCTAATACACCTGTTAGGATGAACCGGTGAATGATCTTTTATGCAACTCTGATTTGCTGAATAAGATCCTTTGAAATAATTTTGATCACCTAAATGTGATAGATGAGTCTCTATTGTTCCTTTATACTGATGTAGCCTTCTAATCAATCTGCCACTTCATATTCTTGTATCGATATACATTTGCTACTGTTATTCATCATTTTGGATAAACAAAGTACCTTATTGTAACACTTGAAATGGATGTTACCAAAATGTAATTGAAATATAACACTTGGAATTGAAAAATGTTGATTAAAATGTAACGTGTTGGAATTGGATTGTGTTACTAGAAATAGATAAGGTATAGAAATGATTGATTTGATTTATAGATTGTTTGTGAATTGATTATCTTGAAATGTAAGGTGTAGATTGTTCTTTGAATTACCTAGATTGTATTTGATTCTTTTAACCTTGATTGAATTGAATTGATTCTGTATTGCAATTGTGATTAAGGAAAAGATAAGATGTTCCTTTTTAATTCCCAAATGCACAAATGGGAGATCCAAGTTGATCAACCCCAAGAGAAGGGTTAATGCACAAATGAATCAACTATTTAGAAAGGAGAATAACAAAGGAAATACCTTAAATTCTATTAATTCTATGTATAGGAATGATATATGACTATAATTGAAGTGATGGGAGAAATGTACTAACCTTAAAATATTGCAGATCAAAGAATGCTATTTTTTGAGGTCTATAGACTATTTCTAGAAAAACTGACAGTTGATACCAAACCAAAATGTAGAGACAAAAAAAACCCAGAAATCATTTTCCATTCTGATGTCATCTTATGAAAAAGGTTGACCTTGACCCACAAATGTCAACCTTGACCCAATAATGTCGACCTTGACCTGCACAGATCTGAAAGTGACTTTGTTTGCGGATCCCAAAAGTTTGCCAAAAAGGGTATCCAGATCTGGGCTCAAATCCACTATTCTGTACCTGTACCTGCAAGAAAAAGGAGATTATTTTATTGTGGGGGAGGGGTTTTCCTTGGTCAAACCCTAGTTTAGGAATTAACCTCAAATATATGTAATTGAAATTGTAGAAATAAACAAAGCAAATGCATAAATTCACCTTGCTTGAAAATGTCCTTGTGGTGGATTTGAATCCTTGAATCCACAAGTATGCTTCAAATGTGGAATGTAGAAAGGTAGGATGTCTTCAATCTCTTTCTAATGGATCTCCAGCACCAAGTCTTGAATGGGTTCTTGAATTTGGAATAGGCTTGGAAGAAGGTGGATGGAGAGATCACCAAAAGGGCACCTTGTAGCTTTAAACCTTCAATGGCCTCCAATGGATCTCCTTCATGGAAATGGATACTTGAATGGATGAATGCTTGCTTGAAACCTTTCTTAATTGCTTGATCTCAATCAAGAATTCTTGATGATAATCCTCAATCTTGCTTAGCTTCACTTGATGATCATTCTTAATGCTTTTTTTAGAAAATGAGAGAGAAAGCTTCCCTTTTATATGAAATTAGGGCACAATCTTCCAAGGAGGCCTACATAGGAGAACTAAATCCCATTAAAGCCTTTACCCCTAGGAGAGGACCTATATTAAATATAATTTAGGAATCAACACTTCAGAACCCAAAACAGCTGACCTGGGAGTGGGAAATACTTTTTGCAAAGGCCGACCTCCCAAAATGGCAAGACCCCAAGATCTGAACCCTGCGTCAAGGTTGAGGTCGACCCTGACCTAGGTTAGGGTTGAGGTTGACATAGACCTGAAATGTCGACCTTGACCCTAAATCCCAGAATCATCAGTCTGCCATTTAGAATGCAGAAATCAGGCCAAACAGGAGTGGAAAGAGGAACAGATCAAGGAGGAAGCCATGTCAAGATCAGGAACCCATTCAAGGCACTTTCCATGACCCCAGACCACTTACTCAGAAGGATAAACATGTCTACAATGGAAGTGCTTCCATTTTTTGACTATACATTTAGCCCCCACTTTAGCAAGAGTATGAGCTCAACACAAACTCTTGGTAAAGGAGAATATATAGAAAAGACAATTTTATCAGAACCAAAAAGGGATAAAGAAAACCTCAAGCCCCCAAGGGACATAAGTCTTTATCAACCCTAAGATCACAATAAGAGAGACATCACTTAGTTAGGTAGAGAGAGAGAGGGTGTGATTATCTCACACAATGAGAACTTATGTCTCATTGTGAACCACACAAAAAGGTGTAACTGGAAAGATGGAATTGAACTGCCTAGTGAATGTGGCTACTCACTAGTCAACCCATCAGGGAGATCCGTTCTTAAAGGGATCAAATTATTGTAAATTGAAAACTGGTAGGATCAAGAGATCCATGTAAATTTAAACTGGAGGGATCAAGAGATCCTAAAAAAAATGTGTGACCATGCTTTAAGGATTAGTTTCTTCTAATCCATAAAGGGAAAAGGTTTGTATATCTTGAAAACTATCTTGAATGTGCATGTGTGCAAAAGGTGAGTAGAGTGTATGCCCCCAGGTTAAAGTCATTTCTAACACTTTAATAGGAGCAATGGTTTTAACGGAAACATCAGCAACTCTACAGATTATGTTTCCACTACAAGATGCCCCCAGAGGAAGAAAAATCAAGGGAAATGAAACATAAACATACATAAGAACAGAAAAGGGATCTACCTAATGTGGGGTCAGTATGATCATAAGATAACATGTACATAGAAATATAATATTATTGCAAATTAATTGACATCATCCCCAAAGAAAGTAGAACTACAATCACAAAGGAGGAAAGAAACTTAAGAATTATGAAGAGGAATCTTTTCGGACCACAATATGGAGACCAAAAATAATTAGTGCTACCATGTCGTAGATCTAGGAAGATTGTACAAGGAACACAGTTACAAACAATAGCACATGTACAACATAACATGAAACAACATATAGAAGAATGTAGATACATATAGAGGAATTGAACAATAGTTTTGATTCTTTTATCACCTTATACCAACAGAGTAATAAGGATCGTATAAAAGAATCTAACAAATATTTAAAAACACATTACAAGGGAGCACATTACAACATACAAATACACAATAGGCTACCACAAAGGATAAGCCAATCAAGCATGTTTTCAACCTTCCCCATCTTGGTTTATGTTATTTAGGGTAGGTAGGCAACTCGCAAGAGGGACTATATCCAATATAGTAGGAATGATAGCCAGTTCCAAACAAGGATCCTCTTGAGAATCATAATGTTCAATACTACGTATAATTGTTAATTGAGTTGAAAGCATATGAGGTAAATCATTATCAAGATCGACAGTCTCATATTCATCACTAAGATCAATAGGATCATCGAGAGTGTCTTCCTCATCAAGGTTGATTGAAATAGGAGCCAAGATACAAATAGGATCATCATACTCATTTGTCTTAACATCATGAATATTAACATCTAATGCATTAGGCATTAGTTGATCGAAGGTAGGTAGTGAATTTCAAATCATAGAAGTACGAGCTCTAGCATTAGCTCTACGCTTCTTACAATGTTCATTAGCAGATTTGTTACGTTTAACTTTATTTGGCATATGTTGAGAACTAGGAGGAATAACAATAGGTTCCTTCACAGGTTCTATAGGTGGTTTCTCAATAGGTTGTAATGGAAGAGTAGGAATTTGATCAATTTTATTAGTAGTAATAGATAAAGGAGGTATTGCAGGAGTAGGCAAAAGACCATGGTTGGAATCAATCCAAGGCATACTTAACTTAGCAATTTTGTGATGTTTGTAAGCTTGATATGAGCGAAAGAGATGATCAGGTCAAGAAGTACATGAATTAGGCAGTGAAGGCCAAAGAAAATTGAGAGTAGTGCAATCTCTAGGCCTAGAAGGTTGAAACAAACTATGATTAATAATTTTGACTTCTCCATTATGAATGAACTTAAGACATTTATGAATGGGAGAAGCAATAGCATGCATAGCATTTATCCAAGGTAAACCAAATTTGATTTGAAATTGATTAGAAGTAAGAATAATGATGAAGGTAGACTCTATAACTTTACCACAAAGTTCAACAGGTAAATTAATAGAACCAAGTGCAGGATAAAGAAATCCATTACAAGTTTGGATCCATGCATCAAATGAGTCATAAAAATCACATTGTAATCCTTTCATGAAAAGATTTTCCTCAGTAATGACATTGATTAAAGATGTGGGATCAACTAGAAAACCATGGGTAGGTATCTTAGCAATCCTAGCATAGATATAAAGGGGACCATCAAGAGCCTTAATTGTTTTGGAATCATCAAAGGTAATTAAAAGTTCCCTAGGTCACTTAACCTTAGTTTGTTTTTGAGTTTTAGGTGGAATTGGAAGTTGAAGTGGAGGTGGAGGATCTTGAACAATAAGTTGAGATGGCGCAACACTCTCCACATGATTAACAATGTTATTAATATCATCCATCTTTGAATCAAAAACAATGTCTACAGAAGATGGTGGAGCTATAGTATTAGTATCATGTGTAGGTAAAGGATTGGTATAGATTTGAAGGTTTTGATTAGGAGGAGAAATAGATTTATTTCTATTACCATCAAAATTATCAACAGATAAAGCTTTAGAATCAATCAAATCTTGAATCTTATGCTTGAGAGGGTAACATTTTTCAGTGTCATGGCCATTCTGGCGATGGTATTGGCAGAAAGCTTGGGAATCAAAGGATTTTGAAGCTATTGTGGTAGGAAGAAGAGGTCGAATAGGAGGAAAAGTAATCATGCCAGCACTTAACAACCTATTCATTATAGAATGTAAAGTTTTAGAGAGAGGAGTAAACATATGATTCATACGGAAAGTAGTAGGAGCATTATTAGATGTAGCCGCAACTTGATCAGCAACTGTATTCATCTATTTATTAATATTGACATAGTTGTTAGGTTTCTAAAACTTATTAGGATTAAGAGCATTGTCACCCTTATCAACTGGAACAGGAGCCATTGGAGTGTTGCTTTCAAACTGACTCACTTGTAATTGATAATGGTGAAGTGTTGCACACAATTGTTGAAAGGAGGTAAATTCAATAAGCAGAATCTTATCCCTAATATCTTTTTGTAAATTTGTAATAAACATATGTTGAATATCAATATCAGGAACAGGATAAGAAATATGAGCATGTAAATGCTTAAATCTACCAATAAAATCATTCAATTTTTCCTTAGTGTTTTTCCTACAATGCATTAAATCAGATAAGGACACTTGCGGTCCAATGTTATTTTGAAATTGTTGAATGAAGGAATTAGCAAGTTTAGGAAAGGAATCAATGGAATAGGGAGGTAAGGAACAATACCATTGTAA
>MU224451.1:3770390-3821063 GCA_018584345.1 Thuja plicata
AGAAGAAGAGAAAAATTGTGTCTAGTATGTGTGTGAGAAAGAGAGCCATCTCTTTAATAGAGAGGTGAGGAGGGAGTTACATTGTAACTCCCATTTCTATGGATGCCACATATCATAAGTGTGTGAGGCAAGTGTAGGATTCCTCATAAGGAGGAATATCTAAGATTACAAGAATAATATAAAGGATACCTTGGTTTATCCTAGTAAATATAACAACTGAGGAAAGATTAATTCTAACAGTCTTCAATCTAGATATCTGAAATGAAAATATTTTTTTGATCAAGGTCTCCCTCTTGAAGTCTTTTGAAAATTGCATAGTCTCATCTAAGATATTGATCTTGCTCTCATAGTCTGCTGTCAATGTGGTCATTAACTTGTACATGATATCTTCCTCTGATATTTCTCCACCATTATTTCTTATACCTAATACTCCTTCATTAATCCTCTGATTATAAGCTCTGATGTTTTCTTCAGGTAACATCTCTAAATTGTTGTATCTTTTCTTCCATTTCTTTCTGCATGCATTCTTTGCTTGGATGTCTCCTTCAAATATATCTTCTAAGTATTTCCAAATAGAGTATGCTTTATCTGTCTTCTTCATCTCATAAAATTCACTGTCAGATAGGGAACTGATTAGGGCTTCTTTGGAAATTGCATTATTAGTGAACACTTCCTTTTGTGTCATAGTAGAGTCATCCTCTGTAAGATCTTTCAAGGTGGGAATTTCAACTTCTTGAGTGGAAATCTCATAGATCTCAAATCCAACACACTAAAGATGTGTTATCATTTTGTTCTTCTAGTCAAGATAGTTTTCTCGATCAAACTTAGGACTCTCTTTCCTGAAGTATGCCATCTGATCTACCTTAAGATATTAGGATTTCTCTCCAAGGTACTTGGCTCTGATACCAATTGTTGGCATATTCCCAAGGATAACTGAGAGCGGGGGGGGTGGGTGAATCATTTATCAGTCAATTTAATTATTTTCTCCTTCTTTAATGTAATTTGATATAAAGTAAGTGCACATTTAGATAACATAATGAAGTACTCAACAATTTAATCACGGGGAAACCAAATAGGCAAAAACCCCGGTGGGAATTAGCACCCAAAAATAACTGTACTAGTTTATAATGATCCTTGTTACAAGATCTTACAACCCTATTAGGAGTTGATCTTTACAATGCAATAAGTACAGAGACCTGGTTAAAGGTTGGACCCTTTTAGGAGTCTTTTATAGATAACCCTGTTAAGGGTGAGGACTCACTGTCCAATAGCTCACTGCTAAGATGGTTAAGGATACAACCTTTAGTACAATAGATATACACTATATCTGGTAAATGAACTATTTGAGCAGACCTATTGTCTTGATCAGTTCCAATGAATTGCAATCAACTTCTATTTCTTCACATAGATCTTCAACTTATTCTTTCTGACTTTCTGCTCTTCTTTGTCTTTTCTTCTTCAGAACATTTTCGACACTTAGCGAACATATCTGAACTGCTATATGTATCTTCACCAAGGATAAGGTCATGATGATATCTAGAAACACTTCATCAACTTCCTTGTCAGCTTAACTAAGCATGCAATGCAAATTAGGACCGTGCAACTCAAACTGAATAGACGCGACGCTTCACAAAGTTGGCTTCACCAAATTAACTCTAACATCAAGATTCTGTTGAAACATGTTTGGCGCCTTTGGATAATTATATTTAACTCATAAATAAACATGAATACAAACATGCATATACCAAAGATAGGCGCAACTCAAGATACACTGTATTTACGTCGGCTCTTAACATATAAACTTCAGAAACTATAACAGCCATAAATGATTAATCATAACTCAACTGAAACTGCATATCTAACTTGGCATGAATGCACATAGAAACTAGAACATGTATACACCATGGAAATAAACTCACATAGCTCCAAAAAATTTGTACTGATAATTGCATATAGGATACCTGCTATATATTATATGTTGTCATCAATGGCAAACATACAATCAATTATTTTCATAAGAGAAAATCTCAAACACAGGTCACATTGATCACTCAGAGATAGTAACTCGGGTAACACTCATGACTCAGGTGATATTTTTCTGAAGTAACTGCTCGGTTGACACTACAACTGCTTGGGTTACGCTTCAAGCTGTTGGCTTGGTCAACACTGTATTCATATAAGTGACTAAGTGTTTTGGCACTAATTGACAACATGTCTTACGATAAGGTATACAATCTCCCCCTTTGGCATTAGTGACAAAAACACTTATCATATCCAAAAACTCTGATCAAACTACTAAGTCAAAACTCCCCCTTACCATGTGCTTGGGTACTTGCTCGGGTTTTGATTGCTGCTCTGCAACTCGGTTACAACTGACTCTATTTTTAATTTTTCAAAATTATTTTTGTAAAACTGCTATATATATATATATCTTCTCTGTACATGTATTTCCTCATATATATATATACAACTCTATCTTTCCTCCTTGTATACAAATTCTAACTTTCCCCCTTGTTTTTGACACAGATGCCAAAAAGTATATCTACAAGGTAAATCCAAAATAGGAAAGGAAATCAAAGTGTACCTTCAAAATTTGAGACAAAGTCTTGTCCCAATTGTATTACAACACCTTCAAGATGTGCAACTCAATTTGAATTTCTATAGACAACTCCATCATAAGCTCTGCAACTGAAAAGTTGTTATCATGGATGAGTGTCTTTTCATGAGCAATATGTATCTGTATAACATCCATATGAGGAAGGAGTTGGCTCTGTATAGCTGTTAGGGATTCTCTTGTTCTTTCTTCTTCCCTTAGTAGCTCTACTTATAGATTAGTAAGATACTTGATCGTTACAAAATGTGCTGAATTTGAACTAGGATCAAGTGCCAACTGGCTTGCACTTGCCTTCAAATCAGTGTCAATCTTTGTCAGCTTGTCTTTTATTTCCATGGTAAAGTTGGAAGTGTCACTCAACCTTACAAATAATTTAAAAACATTATTCATAGTGGTTTCTAGAGAGCTAAGGACAGTTGTTAGCTTCACCTGATCTATTGCAATCTTTCCTACAACATTCTCTAGAACCTTATTTTCAAATTTTCTTTTTGCCTTATGTAGTAATTTCTCCTGTCCACTAAAATCATGATTAAACTTGTGAACTATGTCAACAAGTTGATCCATTATGGAATCATTCTCATTGAATTTAATCTCTACTGAATCCAAGAAAATACCTTTGATGTCCTATAGAACTCTATTTCTTTTCTTCTCTACTTGGAGCTTCTATTGTTTTACTCTTTTCTTCCATAGCTCCCCAAGGACGTCCATTTGGTTGGCTATTAGGTTGGAAAGATTCTAATTTGGAATCACAATATCTTCCTCAAGGACAACACCATTAGTTATTGTTTCCTTTTCTTTACCCTTGACCTTGGGATTAGGTGAAGGAACTATTTCCTTACCTTTTCCAATCTTATCCTTTTATTTATTCTTCAATTGGAGTTAGTCATTAAATTTTAATGCACCAACTGCATAATCAGTGCTAACTGTAGAAATATTCATAGTGTCCTTCTATGACTCGGTTTGGCTTGGCTCAGTAGTAGGTAGAGCCTAATTCTTTAGTTCCTATTGGTCCTGATGTAGACTCTGTGTCTTTTTCTTTGCTCGGAGATAAGATTTTCTGAATAGGTGATTGGGGCAGAGATGTCATCACTTCTACTGCTATCTGTTCACCATTAGATTATTCAATGGTCTCAACCCTAGGTAACTCTTCATCTTTGTCATGTACATGAGGGTCTATATTCTATTTTTCTATCTTATCTTCTTGCTTTTAAACAAAAATTGTCTTCCATATCTTTTTTGCAGACTACACAACATCCTCTATTTTCTTTCTCAAGATTTGAAAATTCCTAAACCTTGGAGTGTGATTACTCTCATAGTTAGTCATAGCATCTTTTACCTCTTTATCAGTCATAGTAGGAATGAATTTCTTCAAGGTTTATTTCCTAATGTCCATTTCAATCTGATCTGCATTGTGCCAGTGAATGGTCATTTTCTTGAGAAGGTCTTCGGTCATATGGCTTTTCAATTCAAATGGATCATACTTCAATCTTTCCATTTTATCTACTAATGCATCCTTAATCATATTCTGCTCATATTTGATTTTGGAAGCATACTTCAATGATTTGAGAGATCCCATACCACTACCTCCTTTCAATTCTTCAATCTTCTACTCAAAGGTAGGTGGGGTGTTCTTGAATATGACTGTATCTTCTTCTTCATATTCTTTAGGCATTGTAAACTTTCCTCTACATCTTGTGGGTTTGCTTGTAGTGAAGAAAGGGGTAGAGATCTTTGGTGTTTTCTTAGGGTCCAACCACTTATTCTTAGGAGGATCTTCTTCTACCTCTTCTACTTCTTTCTTAGATATATATTCTTCTATCTTTATGTCATCTCCTTTGCTTTTAGTGATTGAAGGAGGAGAGTCTGATGATTTGCCATACTTATTTCCAATCTTCTCTAATCTCTTCCTCCCCCTCTTCAAGATTTTGGGAATCTCAATCTCCAATGATATTCTTCCCTTGGATTCTTCATAAGTAACAAAATATTGTGCTTTAGGGTCAACAGGTTCATTTACAAGAGATTGAATGATATCTCTTGTCTCATCAATGTTAACCTCATATGCAAGAGGATTCACCCATGCAACCCTAGGCTTGACTCCTTGAATGTATACTTTGTCACAGTCAACTAGGAAGAAAATAATATCCTTATAGTCCTCTACCAATTGTTTAGGAATTATGTATCTATTCTTCATTTTCTCTATGAAACTCTCAAAGTAAGCATCCATGATTCTTTCAAAGTTATCTCCCAATTTGGTGCAGGAGCACCCTAAGGTCTTTAATAAGATCTTAAGAGATTTTTGATTGTAGGTTGGTTTGGCCAACCATCCATGAATAATAACTAATCTATAAAGTCCCTAGTGTGTTTTGAGGTGTGATTAGAGTTAGGAAAGGTTAGGGTTTGTATGTTGTTAGGTCTAGTTGATTCTAGCGATCTAGAACCTAGAAGTCAACTAAAAATTCAAAGGGTTGACCAAAGTCCCAAAGTGGGAATATTTTTAAGTTTTTAATGTTATCTATTCATTTGAGGTCAATTGGTAAGGTTTGGAACCAATTAGGACTCTTAAAATGGGAAAATTGTCATTTTGACAAAAAGTTGTCAAAGTTGTCATGACAACATTTCCTAGTTTTTAGGAATTGGCTCTTATGGTGCCCAAATCCTAACTAGAGGGTATTGAAAAGTGGGATAAGAGTATATAAGGTGATTTCAACCCTAATCTAACAATTATATTGGACATTGTATGGACTCATATTTGAGAAGAAGCAATTAACAGTGTAATTAAGTTACAGAACCATCATCCACCACTTTATTGGATTGAATGGATTGAATGAATGAATGAATAGTGTCTAAAATGTAATTCCCAAGATCTTTGTGGAATTATTTTAGTATATTGTACTTTTTGGTTAGGTTTTTTTTTAAATTATTGTATTTTGCAAGTTCACTAGCCAGTTTTGGTCCAGTTATGTAAAGAATGGGTTTCTTTGGTGTTCCCATAGTTTAAACTCCAGGACCACTTGGAATGCATTAGAGCCTTGTATATACTTTGTACATATGTCTTTTGGAGTGTGTGTGTGTATAGGGGAAGATTGAAAACAATTAGGCCCTAGGCGAGTACTAGCTATTCTGGCTAGGGTGACTGAGCAGTGCAACAACAGTGAAGGTTGCAAGTTGATTGGTATGTGTCAATCAATGATAGAGGACTATAGGAGCATGAGCTACAGAAATTTTGATAGAAGGAGGAGTTCAAAGGAGCTCATTAGATTAGTGGAGGAAGATCAAGAAACTAGACTAGTCCTCATGCCCTAAAAACCCTTATTTTTAGGGGTTTGGTAAAAGTCCATTGTACAGACAGAATTGAGACCAATGACCTAGAAAATATTAAAGGGGAAGAAAAACCCACAAAGAATATGTATTTTTTTCTAGGGTAGGTAAGGGTGTTTAGGAGGAAAACCTCATTTTTATAGATTAGGAGGGCTAATAGGCCTAAAAAGGCTATAAGGCCTAAAAGACTTGAGTTTGGAACCTGATTGGAAAGTGGGTGCAAGATTCACAAAATTGAATCCATAGAGGTTGGATTAGACCTAAGGGAAGTTGGAAAACCAATCCTTAAGGAGTTGAAACCATTGGAGTGGTAGGAGGCTAGTGAAGCCATGGATGTAAGTAAGCTATGGAGGAGAGAATAGAGAGGATTTTGAAGTTGGTGGGAAGTTCCTAGGGAGTTATGGATTAGGAAAGTATCCTCTAGTTAGGGTAGACAAAGAGACCCTAAGAAAGACCAAATGAAGGTCTTGGAGAGAGCTAGAAGGCTCTAGGAGAGGAGCTCCCCATCAAATTGGTATCAGAGCCATTGAAAGGCTTGGGAGTGGATTAGTGCATGACAGAGTGGAGTGAATCCATAGGTGAGAACATCATGGTGACCAATGTAGAGTTGGCCAAGGATTTGTTAGAGAAACAAATCAAGAATAGGCTTCTTGAAGAAGAAATATAGGAAATGAAGATTAAGATGGCAGAGGTTGCAGATACTTCCAGCAAGTTGAGAGAAGAGATGTATGAAGGGATAGATAAAGGAAAGAAACTAGTGGAAGAGGAAATAGAACCAGAGCCTGATCCTCTTCTACCTAAGGAACCATTCCTCAAAGCACTCGAGGCATTGAGTGCGAAGGCTCTAGAAGGAATACCAGTATTTTTTGTTAAGATGGACACTAAAATGGTTATGGAATGGCTTGAAGGGATGGAGAATCACTTTGAGTGTAATGGCATTATAGAAGCATAAAAGGTTAAGATAGCCAAATCAAGGCTAAGAGGGCAATCACTTACATGGTGGAAGTTCTTGCATGAAGAAAGAGAGAAAGAGGGAAAGAAGCCCATATCAAATTGGAAGAAAATGGTTGCAAAGGTGAAGGAGAATAACCTTCCAAAAGACTATGATATTCAACTACATAAGAAGAGGCTGAACCTTAGTCAAAAGACTAGATGTGCCAGCCTATACCAAGGAATTTCAAAAACTTTGTCTTAGGTTAAGAATCCAGGAGACAAAGAGCATCAAAGTTGCAAGATACCTTAATGGATTAAGGTGGAACATTCAATAAGAACTTAGTATCTTTACCCTAACTTCCATTCATATTTGTTTTCAAATGGATTTGAAAGTGGAAGAGAAACTCAAAAAGAAGAAAGATTCTAGTTGTATAAATAGAGGAAGGGGTATAGACAATAGAGGTGGTCATAGAGGAGGATCAAGTGGAAGAGGCAGTGATAGTAGAGGACAAAGTGACTCTAGATACTCAGAGAAAGGACAAGAAAAAAGCAGTAGGAGTGGATACAATAACAAAGGAAGACATTCTTACAATAGTGGCAGAGGAAGATCAGGAGGTTTTGGGAGAATCTCTCACTTTTCTTCCATGAAATGTTACAATTGTGGACAGATGGGGCATCCTGCATATAGGTGTCTAGATAAACCAACATCCTCACAAGGGGAGAAGAAGATAGCTTATGTCCAAGAAGAAGATTGCTCTAAACAATTAGAGGTGAGTCTAGATTTAGATAAAAGAGAACATCTCATGTTGAGAAGGATCCTAATCAAGAAACCCATGAAAGATGAGCACAAGCAGAGGAGGGATCTTTTCAGAGTGAAGTGCAAGATATTGGGGAAAGTGTGCAAGGTGATCATTGATTTGGGGTTAAAAAATAGTGTTACATCTGAGGAGGCAGTAGAGAAGTTGAAACTCACCAAAATCCCACATGTGTGTCCCAATAAAGTTACATGGTTGAATAAGGGACAAAACATCTTGGTGAATGAACAAGTGTGGGTAGAATTTGACATTGGAAAGTATCAAGAGAGGATACTATGTGATGTGTTGCCAATGGATGCTTTCCATCTGTTTCTTGGTAGACCATGGCAGTATGACCGAGAAGCTATCCATAATGGGAAGGATAACAAGTACACCTTCAAGAAAAATGGGGTAAATTTCAAAATCCAGTCTTTGATAGAAGAGGACATAGTGTACAAGGCAGAATCTAGTGCCATGTTGATGAATGGAAAATAATTCCTAAGGGATATGAAAGAGGAATAAGTTGGCTATGAAATCTTGCTAAAGCCAAAAGAGGAGGAGACTCATAAGAAAGAACCTATGCCAAAAGAGGTGAGAGAACTATTGGATCAGTTCAAGGATATAATTTGTGAAGGTACACTAGCTTTACTACCACCAAAGAGGGATATAATGTTAATCTCTAAGTTCTGTTGATGATTAGTGATCAACACTTAGTCATTAACTTAGGAAGTTTTAGTTGGCTATCACTGTGGCCAAGCTAAAACTATCCAAGGCCGAGAAAAATTACCGAGTAGTATTCAGGTTGTCGAGTTATATCATGCTGAGATGAATAGGATACTTAGTGCCGAGCGACAGAGATGTCAAGTGTCAAGCAGAATAGTTTTTGTATACATGTCTAGATTGATTCAAACTTTGAGGATAAGTGTTTAGGCCAACTTGTATAAGGTTTTTGGGCTGACTTATGTACGTATTTAATATTTTCCTATGGAGTTAATTATGCATTTAAATATTTTATCCTATGCATGACCTATTGTAATTATTAATTGTAATACCTTGGAGGTATGAGTATTAGATCTTGATCGTTGATCTAGATCTTTCTACCATAATTGAATAGATATATAATATTGCTTCTTAACCCTATTTTGTGTGTGTGGAGAGAAGTGGTGACTACATTTTGAAGTGAAATGCACAGAGGGTTATTTTGTTAAGAAGCATAGATCAAGTAGAGTGACAGAACAGTGAACAGCAGAGTAAAGACATATCAAATTGTGAGATTACAGAAGGTACTGGAAAGAGGAGATCCATCATCAGCATCTGAGTGCATAATGAAGGATCATTACTTGAAACATTCTAATCATTGTATCAAGTGAAATCTCTTAATAGAGTGGTTCTAGCAGACCTTTCTAAATCTCCTAACAGAGTGCTTACTTTATTGTAAGTTGAAATCATTTCATAGGGTAGAATGGAATGATCTTTATCTCTTAATCAGGCAGACCTTTAACCAGGTAGATTGCATTTTGTAATCAACTTTTGTAGCCCTAACAGGAACACTTTATTGCTATAGTAGTGAATAATTTTGTGGGTGTCATCCCCACCCTAGTTTTACCTATTTGGGTTTCTGGGTTACCAAGTTCTTATGTTATGAGTTATTTATTTCATTGTGTGGATGCTATTTGATGTTACATTAGATTCATATATGTATAAGTGTGGATCGGTTTGTTTTAAGTGTTTAAATTTGAAGATCTGATTCACACCCCCCCTCTCAGTATCTTGCTTTCTCATTATTGTATTTCCAAAAATTGGTATCAAAGCTTAGTTTTCTAGAAAGTTATAATCAGCTTGAGGATACATATCCTGAGATGGAGATCTACAAGATGGGTAAAGTCATTGAGAATCAAAAGATTAATATTCAGTTAGCACTACAACAGCTTGAGACAGCAAGACATGAATGAAAGAAGTCCTTGACAGCAAGGAAAGATTTGGCCAAACAAATGAATGACACTTATTAGATTAGGAAGAGGACACCACAAATCTATTTCAAAATGGAGATTCTATTGAGAGTGGTGGAACAATAGCAGATCTACTAGAAAAGAACAATGCACTATGTGAAGAAGTCAGAAACTTGAAAAAGGAACAAGAAGCCCAATCAATAAGAATGTGTGAAGTTGTTGAATAGAAAAAGAAAGCTGAAGATGACAAGGCTATGGCAGAAGAAGACAAAAGAGTGATGACTATTATACTTGATGAAAGAACACATGATGTACAAACAATGACAGTCAATCAAGTTGACATGGAAAATCAACTGCTACTTGTGAATCAGGAGATTATTAGGAAAGACATGGAGATTGTAAATCTTAGATTTGAGAATAGTTAGTTGAAAGATGAATTGAGATCTGAGAAAGAACTTAAAAACAGAGTGAATGATCCCAATGCAGCTTTGAGCTACTTTGAACAACTAGTGGAAGCACCAAGAAGACCTAAATATTCTTCTAGATTAGGTCACAGTGAACAACATACAACCACTGAAGAAGGATAATCATCTAAGATAGGTGAAAGGAGGAATGCAAAACCAAGAAACAAAAAACTTGTTTGCCACCACTATGGGAAACCAGGTCATACAACAAATATTTACTGAAGCTAGAATGGTAAGTCCAATCCTAAAACTAATTTTAATAGTTATTTCTTTAACTATAATAAGTTTGGACATCAAGCATGTGAATGTAAGATAAAGATAAGCAATGCACCTTCCACACCTATATTCAATGGTAATTGTTATAACTGTTAGAAATATGGTCATAGAGCACAAGATTGCAAATCTAAAGGTAAACAACAATGGACATCAAAGGCACAAGAGAAATCACCAAGAAAAGGCAATACTTACAATTGGGATTAAAACACATGGAATAGTTGTCATTTCTATGGTGAGTATGGACATGTTCCAGAAAAATGCATAAGGACACATTTCAGAGGAAAGTCTAAGAGTTGGATGAATGGAAGCCTAGTTTGTCATAGTTGTCTAAAAATTGGTCATACAAGGAAATATTGTAAGACTAGGGTACCTGCTCCTACTGTTGAGAAAATTAGAGCACAGATGAACCAGACATGGGTTAAGAAATCTGAACCATGCAATAGTGAAGCTAGTGTAGCTGAGGTCACCCAATCCAATGGATCAGGTGATCACATCATCTCCAACTAAGAAAAAGAGGTATGTAAGGAACTGCATTTAAAATTCTTATCTTACATCAGTTCCTAACATGAAATATTCCAAAGTCCATATTTTCATATGTTACGATGCACCAAGACACATTTTGAAGACAAAAATGCCGAGAAGAGCTAATTGCACTATAGGTGCCAAGCACCATTCATGGACAATAAGGTCGAGTTCTTTAGTGTGTGCCAAGTTTGTTGGCCGAGTAAGTTCTGTGATGGCTAAGTATGGTGAGCTGAGTGACATGCAAGTTGTGTTAGAAAGCTGAGGATAGCTGGCTTGCACTAACTCAATGAGAAAAACATTTATTGCTTACCTACCTTGACCTTTCATGTCTATAAAGGATGAACAGTCTATTCTTCATTTTACCTTGCAATTTTCATTATTCACGAAGGGATTGAAGAAGTTGCAGAATTGATCTTAATGAAGTTAGCATCAAAGAATTTGTCAGCATATCATCGGCAATCCTAAGGTGAACAATGCGAAGTGCTACTTGTCGAGGTACTCTGTTCTTCATTTTTTGAACCCTAATTTCAAGATTATGGCTGCAAGCTCTTCCACACCAGTCAAAATTATGAAGGGAGAACTAGAGCAAGTTTAGTTAGTATAGAATGATGTATGTGCACCTCTCAATTTTTGAGCCATTCCTAAAAAATGCAATTCAGAGTGATCTGACCAGAGCTGTCTCATCCATTCCACCAAAGGTACTTATGATCCACGATGTTAGATATTTTTACATGGTTAAAATTGGTGAAGTAGGTGATAGTGAATTGAGAGAATCCTACAACAAATTGTGTTTTGATGGAGTTCTGAAGGAAGAATTCAAACATTTAGCCAACATAGGGTTAACTCATGCCCTAGATTTCCCACAAGGTTTCAAAGACAAATGGATTAAGGTCATTCTTAGCTGAGTTCATGATATGTGTATGTGGTTGGATAATGGACCAGTAAAGATAACTAAAAATATGATTCATCGAGTGATTGGATATCATGTTGTTAACGAGAAATGAACATTGTGAGATAACATTAAAGAGGAAATTACAGTGAACACTAGAGCCATATGGAACAACATAGGTATGACTATCTCTACAATTAAATACTTAGAACTTGATTTTGGAGTAAGAGTGATTGCATGCATAAGTTCTATCAGTCAAGTTGACTAGATAGTGTTCCTTGCACAGCCGTTGACCAAGCATGGAAGATTGTTAAGAAGAATCATACATATGATCTTGCTGAGCTACAGCAAACACAACTAGTCAAGAACCTAGCATCAATCAGAAAAGATAAGAGCTCATCATGTAAGTTTGGTTCCTTACTAGTTTGCATATTTTTCTACATTCAAAATACATTTCCTACATTGGGAGATATTGTTTGGAAAAATGATAGACCCATTACAGTTCAGATAAGTGAATGCATTGAGAAATTAGGAAGTAATTTCAATAGTATTATGGGGAAATATTTTATGGAATTTAAAAAGAGAATGAGATTAAGGACTAGGATTCCTAGATCACTAGTGGAGAAGCACTATGAAGAAATTTGTTTTCTAGTTGATAGAGATCACACATATATTCTGGCTGTAACACCTAGGGTAGCATGGTTGGAATCATTTCCCTATGAAATTAACATTGATGAAGCATTAGCAGCCATCATTGCACTCCTAGCCAAGGAAACTGATACTACAGTAGAAAGATTTGGTAATTTTGATGAAGCAAAAGTAAAAATTTCAAGAAGTTTGAAGGAGGGAACCATGGAGAGAAAAAGGAAAAAGATTGTGAAAAATCTAAAGAAAATGGTTGGTTTGAATAGTGATGAGGAACCTAAGGATGCACCTTTAGGCCTATTCACTGGACAAGGATAATATATATCTATAGAAGAGGAAGTCAGTGCATTAGAGGAGATCACTGAGAAGGCTAAGGGTAAGAAACCGGCAGTTGTCAAAGTAACCAAGCTGAGTAAAGATAAATCTAAGGTTACACCTCCTACAGCTAATCATCCAAGGACTAGAGCATCCACTATTACTGCTCCAATAGTACAAACAAAAGTGTTTGGAAAGAAGAAGGTTGGAGAAAGTAGTTCTGGAAATAAAACTAAATTTTCTCCTAAGGCTAAGTTGAGAAAATTAGTAAAGTGACCAAGTAGGAGACTACACTTGGAGACAGATAGTGATGATGAAAAGACTGAGACTGATGAACCCATCAACATACCCATTGAAAAATTCAAGAAAATTGCTAATATTGATGAGGTATGTGACAATTTGAGAAATTTAGCTGGGTTAGCTACTTTTAAATTCATTAAGTATGAGAAACTGAGTATTGGAGACAAGCATAAAGTTTAGGAATCACTTTTAGATATGATGAGTACTTTTAAGTTAACTCCTACAGAGATAGGAAACCATGTGCCGAATGAATTATATGATTTTCTGTCGAGCAAATGGGAATTTGAACTTACTACAGAGAGACAGATCATGGAAGGTACATTAGCCAAGGTGATACCTAAGTTGACATCAAAACAAAGAGCACAATTCATTGAAGAATATAAGAATAGTTTTGTTCCTAAGCTCAGAGGTTATACTATTTTGAAAAATGATATTGAAGGTTTAGTACAGTAGAGTACTAGGATTTGGAAGGAAATATTTGGACTGTTAGTCCCAAAAGACAAGAAATCTAATGAAGGAACATCTAATCAGAAGGCTAAAGAACTGGAGATTACCCCTGAGCCATAGATGACACAAGATCAAATTGCTACTGAATAGGACAAGACTAAAGATGCATTAGACTTAGAAAATTCTATTGATCTGACTGCAGACAGTCCAATTGACTTCACAATTAATGATTCTAGCAATTTGAATGCCGAGGGACAGGATATGTCGAGTGATACTAATATTGAGTCACATATTAAGGCAACTAAGACTGAAGGAGGAAAAACCATTGCATCTGGAGAGAGAACTAATGAGGAACTTGAAGTCATAAATGATCAGATAGGCAAAGAGAAAAAGAAAATAGATACACAAGAGGTAACTTCACAAAATCCACCTATTTTAGAGATTGTAAAAATAGTTTTCGATAGTGGTGTAGTGATGAAGGATAATTCTGACAAGCATAAGGAACAAGAGGTAGTGCAAGTGTTGGTTGATCTAACACACTCTGCATCATCTACTCCCATAGGTCCTAAAACTAGAGGTATGCCTGATCCTCACACAATCTTGATAGAATTGAAAGAGGCAATGGATATTGATACTGACACAGGAAAAGGTATCAAGATAAGATGCATCCGAACATCAGCTCACCAGAATTGAAGAGAAGGAAATTTATAAGGAAGAAGTCTCAAATTCTCGATGTCACATTAGATGAGGTAATTGTGATTCCACAATGGGATCCCAATGAATTGTATTTTGAACAAATAGGGACTCTTCAAGAATTACTCAAGAGGAAAAAGAGACAGGAAGAAATAAAAATAGAACAGAAGCAAAAGAAGGTGTTACATGATATCAAGGATATATTTGCAAAGGCTTTTGACTTCAAAGATGAAATGCCTCAAGCTCCCATTATTGATCATTTAGTTCACATTGTATAGAAGGTAACTGATGATGACATAAATAGAAATGAAAAAATTCTACAATTGTCAGAGAGGAGATTCGAGAGCAAAGTTCTGGAGAAAATCTCAGTAAAGATTGCAACGAAATAGGTTGAACTTTCTACTCTTGTAGTAATTTTGGAGGAAGTTACAACAAACATTTATTCTTTGTACATGAAGCTATGTGATGTTGAATTCTTCACAAAATATAATCTACAGCTTGTTGAGAAGCTATAGTTAGATTTGAAATCAACTAGCAATACTTTGGATAAGGATGCTACCTCTATCTCCTTACATTCTACTAAGTTGATCAATGCACAATGAAGAATTGTCAAGCTTATGGCTAAAGATGGTCGGATTAGGGCCAAATTGGTCACCATTCAGACAAGCCTATTGCCTCACTTGGAGGTAATATAGAAGGGACTTTCAGCTACAAAATAATTGTCATAGAGAAATTCAAATCTCTCAACTGTAGAAAGTTTAGTGAGTCTAGCTTCTGAGCTAGAGATAAAATTGGAAGTTATGAAGATTGCCAAGGATAGTTGGGACACTACATTTGCATCCACCCTACAACTTCATAAACAATTTTTTGACAAGTATAACTTAACCCCACCTGCAATCAGTGACAAAAACAAGGGGGAAGTTGGTAAGGATACAGAAGTTGGTAAGGATATAGTATGATAAATCAGTACAGAATAGGTACATTTGTATATATTTTGAAGGCATGTATTCTATGTAACTTTTTGTATGTATAATTATAAGTATATTCCTAGGGGGAGTACTTTGTATACTTAGGCAACATTTTGATGGAATGAAATGAAGAAATGATAAGTGTGTTTTTTCCACTAATATCAAAGGGGGAGATTGTTAATCTCTAAGTTCGGTTGATGATTAGTGATCAACACTTAGTCATTTACTTAGGTAGTTTTAGTTGGCTATCACTATGGCCAAGCTAAAACTATCCAAGGCCGAGCAACATTGCCGAGCAGTATTTAGGTTGTTGAGTTACATCATGCCAAGCTGAGTAGGATACTTAGTGCCGAGTGATAGAGATGTTAAGTGCCGAGAAAAATAGTTTTTGTAGACATTTCTGGATTGATTCAAACTTTGAGGATAAGTGTTCAGGCCAACTTGTATAATCTTTTTGGGCTGACTTATGTATGCATTTAATATTTTCCTACGGAGTTAATTATGCATTTAAATATTTTATCCTATGCATGACCTATTGTAATTATTAATTGTAATACCTTGGAGGTATGAGTATTAGATCTTGATCGTTGATCTAGATCTCGCTACCAGACTTGAATAGATATATAATATTGCTTCTTAACCCTATTTTGTGTGTGTGGAGAGAAGTGGTGGCTGTATTTTGAAGTGAAATGCACAGAGGGTTATTTTGTTAAGAAGCATAGATCAAGTAGAGTGACAGAATAGTGAACAACAGAGTAAAGACATATCAGATTGTGTGATCACAGAAGGTACTGGAAAGAGGAGATCCATCATTAGCATCTGAGTGCATAATGAAGGATCATTACTTGAAACATTCTAATCATTGTATCAGGTGAAATCTCTTAATAGAGTGGTTCTAGTAGACCTTTCTAAATCTCCTAACAGAATGCTTACTTTATTGTAAGTTAAAATCCTTTCACAGGTTAGATTGTAATGATCTTTATCTCTTAACCAGGTAGACCTTTAACTAGGTAGATTGCATTTTTTAATCAACTTTTGTATCCCTAACAGGCACACTTTATTGCTGCAGTAGTGAAGAATTTTGTGGGTGTCATCCCCACCCTAGTTTTACCTATTTGGGTTTTTGGGTTACCAAGTTCTTGTGTTATGAGTTATTTATTTCATTGTGTGGATGCTATTTGATGTTACATTAGATTCATATATGTATAATTTTGGATCAATTTGTTTTAAGTGTTTAAATTTGAAGATCTGATTCACCACCCCTACCTCTCAGTATCTTGCTTTCCCATTATTGTATTTCCAACAGATAAGTCATCAGATTAACTTCATACAAGGAGCATCCTTGCCTAACAAAGTTGCATACAAGATGACACCAGAGAAAAACAAGGAGATAGCTAGGCAGGTGCAAGAGTTGTTGGATCAAGGATTGATTAGGAAAAGCATCATTCCTTGTGCTATCCTAGTGGTGTTGGCTCCTAAGAAGGGAGGTAAGTGGAGGATGTGTATTGATTCTAGGGAAATAAATAGAATCACTATCAGGTATAGATTTCCAATTCCTAGAATAGAAGACTTGACGGATTGTTTGGGGGGGTGCTAAGTACTTCTCTAAAATTGATTTAAAGAGTGGGTACTATCAAATTAGGATGAAAGAGGGTGATGAGTGGAAGTCTACATTTAATTCTATAGAGGGGTTGTATGAATGGTTAGTTATTCCCTTTGGGCTTACCAATGTACCAAGCACCTTTATGAGGGTGATGAATGAAGTCTTGAAGGACTATATAGGAGTTTTTGTAGTTGTCTATTTAGATGACATCCTCATATTCAGTAAAACCAAAGAGGATCATATGAAGCACTTGGAGTTAGTGTTGAAGAAGTTGCAGGAGGAGAAACTCACCATAAACCTTGAGAAGAGTGAGTTCATGAAAGAAGAGTTAGTCTACCTTGGCTTTGTAGTTTCCAAGGGTGAATTGAAAATGGATAAAGAGAAAGTAGAGGCTATCTTGATGTGGTGTAATCCTAAGACAAGGAAAGAAGTTAGGAGCTTCCATGGGTTAGTCCAATTCTATAGGAAGTTCATTAGGATATTCAGTGAGATTTGTGCTCTAGTCCTAGAGACTATAAAAGGAGGATTGAAAACAAAGTTTGTGTGGACCAAGGAAGCTAATGAGGGGTTTGAGAGCTCGAAGAAGAAAGTGGCTACTTATCCTATATTGTTGTTACCTTGTTTTGACAAACCATTCATTGTTGAGTGTGATGCAAGTAGCATTATAGTAGGAGCTGTCCTAAGCCAAGAAGGCAGGCCTGTGGCTTTTTTCTGTGAAAGAATAAATGAGGATAAGTATAGGTACTCTTCCTATGACTTGGAGCTATATGCTCTTGTGCAAGCCTTAAAGAAGTGGAGGCATTATCTATTTCCTAAAGAGTTTGTGGTCTTCAAAGAAAACCAAGTAGTGAGTTACATAAACACTCAAGACAAGCTTAGCTTGAGACACATCAAGTGGATGGAATTCCTACAGTCTTACACTTTTACCATAAAACATAAGAAGGGGGTGCAAAACAAATTTGCAGATGCCCTTAGTAGGAGACTACTTAACATCCAAGAGATTCAGTTGCAAAGTACAGGAGTTGAAGGTTTTAAGGACCTATATGAGGGATATACAAATTTCTCAGAGATATACAAGGTGTGTCAAAATTTGGAGAATCACTTTCATAGTGAGTTTGCAGAGTATACATTACAGAATGGGTTACTATTCAAAGACAAGCAACTTTGTGTTCCAAAAGGCTCAATGAGGGAGAACCTCATACAGGAAAAGCGTAATGGAAGCCTAAGTGGACATTTTGGACTAAATAAGACATTGGACCTAGTGGAAAGGTTCTATTGGTGGCCAAAGATGTAGAAGGAAGTGAGAAGATATGTTGAGTAGTGTGGCATATGTCAAAATGATAAAGGCACTTCATCAAATGCAGGACTTTACCAGCCATTACCCATCCCAAGTAGACCTTGGGAGTGCATATGTATGGACTTCATAGTGGGGTTACCTAGGACACCAATTGGTTTAGATAGTTTGTTTGTAGTGGTAGATAGGTTTAGTAAAATGAGCCACTTCATACCATGCAAAAAAACACATGATGCTAGCCATATTGCCTACTTTTTTTTCAAAGAAGTAGTGAGGATTCATGGCCTACCGATGAGCATTGTTGTAGACAGGGATGTGAAGTTCATGGGTCACTTTTGGAAGACCCTATGGAAGAGACTAGGAACAAATTTGTCTCATGGATCTACCTATCATCCTCAAATGGATGGGAAGACTAAAGTAATCAATAGACTTATTGGGAACATGCTTAGATATCTGACAAAGGAATATGGACAAGGATGTGAGCAAGTTATTCCACAGGTAGATTTTTCCTATAATGATAGCACAAATAGGACTACACACAAAAGTACATTTGAGATTGTGTATAGGGAACATCCAAGGGGTGTGATGGAGCTCAGAGACCTCAAAGGATATGATAGAGTTAGTGGGCATGCTGATGATTTTGCAAAATCAATGAAGGAAGTTTATGAACAAGTGAAAAAGACCTTAATGGAGGCTAATCAAAAGTTTTGAAGGTAAAAAGAGATGAGGGAAGAAGAGATTTTTAGTTTGAAGTGGGAGAGTTAGTAATGGTGTTCCTAAATAAGGAAAGATTACAAAAGGGGATACCTAGTAAACTACAAATGAAAAGAATTGGACCTTGCAAGATATTGGCTAAGTATGGGCCTAATGATTATAAGGTGGAGTTACCCAAGGAGATGTCAATTTCTCCAATATTCAATGTGAAAGATTTGATTAAGTATAAGGGGCTAAAGATGGATGAGTTTCAATATAGTACAGAGGTGCATAAGGACATGGGAGAGTTCAAGACTCTAGAACAAGTCAAGCCAACAGTGGAGAAGATATTGGATTCAAGGGTCAAGAAGAAGATAAGACACAAAGTCTATATGGAGTATCTAGTGAAGTGGAGACAACAACCAGAGTCAGAAGCCACTTGGATAGCTGAGAGTGACTTCAAGAAGCATGGAATCAGTGAGGAGTTCCTGACACCACATGTACCTTAACTTTCTTGTTGCAGGGGGAGGATGGTACAGGAGCATCCTAAGGCATTTAATAAGATCTTGAGACATTTTGGCTTGTAGTTTGGTTTGGCCAACCATCCATGAATAAGGACTAATCTATAAAGTCCCTAGTGTGTTTTAAGGTGTGATTAGAGTTAGGAAAGGTTAGGGTTTGTATGTTGTTAGGTCTAGTTGATTCTAGGGGTCTAGAACCTAGAAGTCAACTAAAAAGTCAAAGGGTTGAATAAAGTCCCAAAGTGGGAATATTTTTAAGGTTTTAATGTTATCTAGTCATTTGAGGTAAATTGGTAAGGTTTGGAACCAATTAGGACTCTCAAAATGGGAAAATTGTCATTTTGACAAAAAGTTGTCAAAGTTGTCATGACAACATTTCCTAGTTTTTAGGAATCAGCTCTTATGGTTCCCAAATCCTGACTAGAGGGTATAGACAGGTGGGATAAGAGTATATAAGGTGATTTCAACCCTAAAATGATAGTTATATTGGACATTGTACGGACTGGTGTTTGAGAAGAAGCAATTGACAATGTAATTAAGTTACAAAACCATCATCCACCACTTTATTGCATTGATTGAATGAATGAATGAATAGTGTCTGAAATGTAATTCCTAAGATCTTTGTGGCATTAGTTTAGTATATTGTACTTTCTAGTTAGGTTTTGTTTAAATTATTATATTTTTCAAGTTTACTGGCCAGTTTTGGTCCAGTTATGTAAAGAATGGGTTTCTTTGGTGTTCTCGTGGTTCAAAATCCATAACAACTTGGAATCCATTAGAGACTTGTATATAATTTGTACATATGGCTTTTGGAGTGTGTGTGTGTAGGGGAATCTTGAAAACAATTAGGCCTTAGGCGAGTACTAGCTATTCTGGCTAGGGTGACTGAGCAGTGCCGCAACAATGGAGGTTGCAAGTTGATTGGTATGCGCCAATCAATGATAGGGGAGTATAGGGGAATGAGGTGCAGACCTTTTTATGGAAGGAGGAGTTCACAAGAGCTCATTATATTAGTGGAAGAAGATCAATAAACCAGACCAGTCCTCATGCCCTAGAAACCCTTATTTTTAGGGGTTTGGTAAAAGTTCATTGTACAGACAGAATTGAGACCAAAGACCTAGAAATTATTAAAGGGGAATAAAAACCCACAAATAATATGTATTTTTTTTCTATGGTTGTTAAGGGTGTTTAGGAGGAAAGCCTCATTTTCATAGACTAGGAGGGTTAATAGGTCTAAAAAGGCTACAAGGCCTAAAAGACTTGATTTTGGAACCCAATTGGAAAGTGGTTGCAAGATTCACAAAATTGATTCCATAGAGGTTGGATTAGACCTAAGGGAAGTTGGGAAACCAATCCTTATGGAGTTGACACCATTGGAGTGGTGGGAGGCTAGTGAAACCATGGATGCAAGTAAGCTATGGAGGAGAGAATAGAGAGGAGTTTGAAGTTGGTGGGAAGTTCCTAGGGAGTTAGGAGATTAGGAAAGTATCCTCTAGTTAGAGTAGAGAAAGAGACCCTAAGAAAGACCAAGTGAAGGTCTTGGAGAGAGATAGAAGGCTCTAGGAGAGGAGCTCCCCATCACAATTCTTCTATAAAATCATTTATCTGATAGATTATAGGTCCGTCCATTTTGCATACAACTGTACCTTTTGAAGGGAAAAAATTCTTAAGATAAAAGAATATGCATACCATAAGTGAACCAAAATTACATGTATTGGTCTTGGATGCTCAAATTATCTTCATGTTTTTTTCTCAATTGGATGAGCTGCAACTTGGCAAGGTCGAATGACAGATTGTTCTTGACCAATTTGTATGCCAAGTCCACAGCCTCGCATGGTACACTATTTGGTCAGCTAGAATTGTATATCTTGTGCACAATTACATGAATTCAAAAATTTAGTTCCATGTCAGTGACTCCATTCAACTTCATACCACTTCCATCCCACTCGGCAATAGTCTTCTTGGCTAGGTCATCCTGGGGTAGGGTTTTGGTATCTTTTGGTTTGTCAAGCATTGGGTACCCTGTCACTCGGTGTACCATCAGCTTAGTGATCTTCATTTATTTCTCCAACCAAAGATGCATGTCATGAAAATGACTCAGAATAAACCTAATCCACTTTATTTGAAAGTTCTTTGACATATGCATGATATGAGTTAAACCCTTGACTTTGAGGTGTTTGTGTTCTGGCTTTAGGTTTCTTTCTACTCAAAGTTTATCATATGCTTGATTCATCTCCAATGTTCCTAGCTCTTGAATCATGCAATGATATAAATCTTAGATGTCGTGAATCAACAGTACCTAAGGAGGAATTTGGGAATGGGCTCCCATAAGATCTATCTCCTCTGCAAATGTAGAATGAAGTTTGAACTTTGGCGGTTCGTAGACAACATTCATCACTAACATCTCAGATCCCTTCTTAACCTTACTGCTATAAGAATATTCCATAATGCTTGAAGGATTGATAAAAATTTGTTGTAACTAAAAATTTCAAACACAAATTTGCTCTGAGATTGGTATAAGCTCTTAATCACTCTATAAACTGTAAATAATAACCCTTTGATTCCACCATTTATGATAATTTTCACCATAAAATTTTCATTAAATGCTTCATACATGGTAGCTCTCACAACTCAGGTAGTTCTCCTAGACTTTCTTGGAATCTCAACAAAAACTAATCTTTGCATCTTTTAAACCATTCAACCTGACTTAACTCGATTAAGCCTGAGTAACTCAGATGTACTTGAGATCCTAACTTGAATAGAACCATAATGTGTCCTAGTGCATCAATATGTAGATTTGGACTTGCTAGCATATCTAGAACTGATGTATGATGGATTGTAATCACAGTTCCCATTATCTCCTTTCATATTTATTAGAAGATGGTGGATCCACCCAACTCACTGTTTTGGGTGCCATTTGATCCTTCATTGTTTTGGTCTAAATTCTTAGAAGACTTCCTTACCCACTGCTGACTCATTTGAGTTCTAATTTTAGAAACTTTTGATTTTCCTTTCTCAAGACCAGTATCTACTTTTTCTCTGTTCATATAATTCTTTCTTAGATGACCGAGTTTTTTACACACATAACATCTCTTAGTAAGATTCCTTTTTCTGAGGTGAGTCTTTGCACAATTCATACCAATATACCCATATTCACCACAATGACAACATATGCTCCATGTGTTGTAATCCCAACCAAAAATTGCTTTAGCTAGTTGTTTAGCAAGGTTCCATTTCTTAGTTCTGCACTTGGAAGAATTGTCACCTTGTTTATTAAAATTGAAACATTTTCCTTCAAACTTAGGTTTCTCAGTGCATTCACTTGCCCTATGTCCATTTTTGTTGCACCTGTAGCATTTTCCATTAAATTTTGACTTCCCATTGCTGCAACACTTATTTTTTGTGTGCCCTAGCTTACCACAATGATTACAAGTAGGTTTCTTGTTCTTTTGAGCTCCTTGCTATGAGGATTCACCTTGTTCAGTATAACTTAATCCTCTTTGTCCATGATGTCTGAATTGAGTTTTCTTTGTAAACTGATTCAAGATTACTTTTGAATTCATCATACTCTCATTGGTTTTCTTTTCAGTATTGAGATCATTTTGCAGTCTTTCATTTTCAGTCCTCAGATTGGTAACTTCTTAATTTGCATTATTGAGTTGATTATCATATCTTCTTGCTGAAGTGACAAATGATGGATTTCATTTTCTTTTCCTCTAATCTTGTACTTAGCAATCTTTTATCTTATTGTGTCATTTCTCTACCATTTTATGCTTGTTCCTTTTGCTCCATGACTTCACATATTCTATCTAAATGAATTTCTTGTTCTCTTTTTAACTTTTTGAATTCTTCATGTAAATTGAGATTCTTTGTGAGTAGGTCTTCAGTGGTTGCATCAACTTCTTTAGAACTTCTTTCTTTGCATAAATCTTCAATTATTTCTTCTATGTAACTTTTATCATTCATCTACACTACTAAATCTTTTCTTCTTTTCAGGGAATGAGAGAGCTGCTCCTTAAGTTTTTTGATTCGATCCATGGCCACTTGTAGATATATCTTTTCATTCTCAATGACTCTCTCCAGTTTGTATATTTCCATTGCCTCTGCTCTTTGCTCAAGCTGTTAAACTTCTAATAAGAGAACCTTTAGCTTTGATACCAATTGTTGGAAATATATTGAGGCTAGGTGACTGAGAGGGGAGGGGGGGGGTGAATCAGGAACCAATAAAACTTATTAACTTTTATCCTTTATTAGATTGTCTAATTTGATTGCATGCATGGAAAAAAAAAATAAATAAACATCCACAACACTTGACACAATATTTGGTTACCCAGAAGCCTTCCAAATAGAAAGTAAAACTAGGGCGAGGATGGTAGCCACAAGATTTAATACTACAGTAATAAATTTGGCTGGTTAAGGCATACAATTGAAAACTTTTGATGGCCTACCCTGTTAGGAGCAATAAGGACTGTTAGGTCCACCTTGTGAAAGGATTCATACAATACAATAAAGTATGCAGTCTGTTAGGAGATTTAATAAGGACTGTTAAGTCCACCCTGTTAAAAGATTTTGCTGATACACCTATTAGGATGAACCAGTGAATGATCTTTTATGCAACTCTGATTTTCTGAATAAGATCCTTTGAAATAATACTGATCACCTGAATGTGATAGATGATTCTCTGTTGTTCCTTTATACTTTTGTAGCCTTCTAATCAATTTGCCACTTCATATTCACATATCCATATACAGCTACTACTGCTATTCATCATTTTGGATAAACAAAGTACCTTACATATATATATGTATCCAAATCAATTACCTTCATAAGTTGGCTACTTAACATATTAAACAATATCAAACAATATGTGCTAAGTCAGCCCAATGTTTATACTCAGGTCTAGTAATCCACTCGGGTGATATACTGACACTCGGGTGACACAATGAATTGGAAACTCTGGCACTAGGGTGACACTTAGTGCTTGGGTCACATTCATCACTCAGAGATAGTAACCCAGGTAACACTAGTGACTTGGGTGATATTATTCTACACTAAGTGCTCGATCGACACTACAACTGCTCGGGTTACACTTCAAGTTGTTGGATCGGTCAACACTGTATTCATATAAGTGACTAAGTGTTTTGGCACTAATTAAAAACATGTCTTTCCATAAGGTCTACAATACCAATATTGGTTAAATGAGAAGACTATTCCAAATTCTAATTGAGGAAGATAATCACATTAATACTTAACATATCTATATGTTCACACATAGCATGTATATTTCATCAAAAATCATATTTAACTCTTACCAAGTTAGTGACATGTGATTTCCCATTTCAAACAAGGACATGATTATTTTTCTTTAACTTCACATGAACCTTCTTTAAAACACAACATCTCAATGATTTCAATGATAAAAAATGCACCAAGTCATTTCTTTTTTTATTACACATCACAATTAAGAAGAGTAGGTGAGAAATTATTCTCATTTGAAAAATACATACTAATCAAGTACATCATATAAACATTATGAGCAACACTCAGTAAAATTCATTCACACTACTTACATAAATCATATTATTTTAATATCCATAACAAACATAATATGTCATTTCAACATAAAAAGGCATATAAATTCAAGCCTATTTCCACATACCATTGTATGTACATACTTGGTATCATTCAAAAGGAAATACATACAATTTCATTCTAATCTATAAACACATTTATTCATTTATTGAATACCATATTTTGCATCAAATAATCACTAAGAATCCCAACAACTAGTCAAGGTCACATAGAATCAAATCAGCAATCGCTTGCAACCACAAGGCGTAGCCCAAAGAAATAATATACATGATGTTAAATAAACAGTGATAGACTAAGAAGAGGATTCACAAAATAAAAACATAAAAACTATCTCCAAGGTCTTCATGACCTTCAACAAGAATCAATTAAAGAGAGAGAGAAAGGGTAAGTTGGGTAACATAATTGTCACCCAAAAACCATCACCAAGAACACACAAGGAGCAACCAAATTGAATATTAGGAGACTCTAAACTAAGAACAACACTTGAACCAAGTGGGAAGACAAGGCCTAGGAGGCTCACTTCCTCCACAATCCAAGAATGGGGTTGGTAATCCTTAACCTTGTAAGTCTATATGCTAAGGCACATAGAAAATAAGTCCCATGAATATCTTATCACAACAAGCATGCTACAACTAGACCATTGGCAACAACATTAACCAAAGATCCCAGTGTTGCAACACGGGCTCCGATACCATATATAATTCTATACCAATGAGACCTTGAGAATAAGGGTAAGCATACATAATAATTCATAGAACAAATTTTAAAAATATAAGTAATAATAATGAGCATCATGCAATAATAATAAGCTTACACCTCTAGATTAGTTTAAATGGCTAAAATGTGACTCTACACATGTTTCAATGTTTAAAGAATAAGAAAACAACAACTAAAGGGTATGGTCCTCAAAAACCTTAGAAAAGGTATATGAGGTGCTTAGACTCATGGGCCAAGACCCTCTTGAACTTTTAGAACACAATTTGGAAAGTTGAACTACTTCCTAGGTTGTAGGCATCATGGATGAGCTCCATTATAGATTGACTTGCACATTAATGTACCAAATAGAAACCAAACTACATATAAACCTTCCTTAACCTCCTCCAAGGGTTTCTTGGCCTCAATATATTCTCAATGCAACTAGAATAGGGTCAATCAAACACTTGGAGCTCTTAGAAACCCCACCAGATAGAATTAGAGGTCACATGTGCCCACATAGGACTATGGTGCATTTTATAGATTATGGCACATTTTTGGAACTATGGTGCATTTATTCTTACTCCTATTTTATTCATGAGTCCTCTTTCTTTGATGGAGTCCTCTAGACTAGAAGACTCGCATTGCTATCCCTAAATTACGTGTTTGTCTTGACCAATGAGCTTCATGGCTTCATTTTAGTACTTCCTATAAACTCTAAATCCTTTTGTGAAGATAAAATTAAAAAAAACTAATGAATAGATTGGTCTAATTTGACAAAAAATATTTGTGGACAAGACATGCAAAGTTTCCCCAGAGCCACTAGGTGACTCCTACACTCAAGGGTGAGTTCAGGTGGATTCTAAAAATATCCAATCCACCCTATAATTCCCTAGACTAAACATATTAGATTCAATGGATTAAAAACCCTCAATAAATTATAATTGTGCCTCTCATAACATCAATTGGGATGTCTTAAAATGAGTCCTAATTTTCTCTAATTGGTCTATAATCACTCAAAATTGGTCAAGAACATGTCCAAACATGGAGGTGACTAAGTAAACTTTAGATATACTACTAAATAATTTATTTTCATTTTATATCACCAATGGAAGTGTTCCTACGATAATACAAGAATCATCAATATACAAGAAACATAAACATAAACAATTCATGTTTGATTTCAACACTGGGTCACATAGAAATTCCATCCACATATCCATCATATTATTATTAAATCTTTCTCTGCATTGGATTATTAAATTATACAAATCATCAAGGATACATTGCATTGAATTATTAAAATTTTTGTTTACACATTTAATACTAAGAACATAAAAAGAAATGTGAAAAGGAAGTGGTGTGGTAGCTACTAATGTCAATCTAGAACCAAGTCCACCAATCTCTAATTATAGTTGATAATGCCACCTAATGATGTGGTACTTGTAGGTCCATCCCACCATGACTGGAGATAGCACATAGTCGGTACAATGAATAATAAAATAAAAGAGGAATATAAGGCTTACAAACACAAGAAATGCAGTATACACATCAAGCAAGATGAATTACCATCACAATTAAGCTCATACATTACAATACAACATCAATAAGGGTATTGGTACCAAGTCATGAATCCACATAGGGTCACTACTCAAGTCTACATAGGGGTTATATCCTAGAGACTCATAAGCCAGAGTGTCTTTGCATAATATAAAGGGATGACTCAAGAAAAATTGAGAAATCCTTTTATGCAGACAAGGAGGCTCAATTATGCTAGATAAATTCCACACCGATGGCTAGACCTTTCCAATAGTCCTTATTCTATATGGGCACTCAAAAATTGCAATCAACATACTCAACTATCTTGTTAACATATGTTTTTCCCATTGTTATATTATGTTATCACTTGCATTAATCAACTCTTTAATGGGTTACCTTGGTAGTCCCTTTTGGCCCCAACTCCTATTGAGAAACACTTCATAATTAATACCCTAACACTCATTCCCAAGATCATATCATTGTCAAATACAACTTCACAATATTATCAACATCTCATGTTTATAATGCAAAATCCAAACATATACATGGAAGAATTAATTGATGATAAAACCAATAAAAAAGATTCATAACAATGAGAAAAATAAATTATATTAATAATATGATGATTCCACATAATCATGATTCCAAAAATCTCAAAATGTAAAACTCAAAGAATTGAAAATTTGAAAGAACCCATTTGTTCGAAACTAAAAATCAACTGAAAAATACATCCAAATCCTGATTTCACTCATTTCTAAAATTTTGGTAGCATATCCCCATTCAAATTCTCATTTTCAAAATTCCAACATATAATCTCAAAAATACACCAAATGAAATTCTATAAAGAGAGGAAAGGATTTAATTCTCTCTACAAACCATGTACAATTTGTAAAAACCAATTCAAATGAAAAACAAGAAAGAATTCAAGATTCCTACCTCAAACTTGTTAAAATGTTTAAATTTGAAGATAAACCCACACACACTAAAAGATGAAGAAAAATCTAGATCAGCGATAAAACTCACTGCAATAGATCCTTTAAGTTAATACCCAAAAAATCATTTCTAAGAAATTTCTCAAGCATTTCAATTCAAATCTCCACAAGTAGCTTTTTTGAGCAAGATCAAGAAAAAGACTATGCGTGCAGTGTAAAAATGAAATCTCATTTCCAATTAAAAGTCACTTTTTGAAAGGTCATTAGAACAATATTAAAATTAAATTAAAACCCAAACGACAAAACAAACTTCTAAAATGCCCAAATATTAAATATTTTAACTCTCATAAAATAAAAAAAATATAGGACACATTTCCAATTTAAATATTTAATTACACTAAAATTACTTTAATATCATTATTATAAATAGCTATATAGAGAAAACACATAAATAACCAACTATGCGCATACACTTCGTACTAGTCTTTCACAATTATGCATGAAGGAATCTGAACATTATGTACACAACAATGAAAGCTATAAACATATGTACATAAGGATATCATGCACATTAGGAATGATGACTAGGTTGGTTAACATAGATGGAAAATGTGTTATCTCCTATAACTACTGTTGGGGATATAGGCACACTTAGACCCTTGAATCCAGTTAGAGTTGATGTTTGGTACTTTCTATAATTGAAACATTAATACGTCAAATGTACCTACTCATATACTTAGAAACTAATTGAAGCACATAAAAAATAATCCTAATAACATGAATCACTGAAAGGGTAATTTTTATAGCACAATTATTTCTTATGTATTTGAATGTTTTTTATTAAGATGAAAGGGAAAGGGCCCTGAACCCATATAACAATAGTCACATTACATCTCAAAATATAAAAATAGGCTTCAGGCCATTATAGTTGGAATCCACCAAAGGCCATTAATAACCAAAATTAATAAAAAATAATTGACCGGCTCTATTAACTATCCCTAATATATCACCAGTATCTCACTATTAACCATGATATTGTCTAACTTCTTCTAAGTAAAAAAAACCTTGTTCAACCTAATACTAGGAATCACACAATTCCAATTCATACTAATAACAACACAACAATAAATAACTATAGCATAAATTTTAACAAATTCAACCATAATCATGTCAACATTATAGCTAGAACTAGAGAAAGGTAAATTTATAATCATTTGGAATTAGAGATAGTCTCCTGGTCCTTTGAGAGAGAATTAAGATCCTTCTACTAGTCTTTGGTATCAGCTCTCGAAATAAAATCTTGTTGATTATGTTGCTCATCAACCTACAAAGAGTAGAAATACAAACATTGAACTACTCTTTAGAAACAGTAGGGGTAATAGAATTTTCTAGATCAGTTATTCTTCTCTTCCTGGGTCCTTAATCTATTTTGACATGTCATTATCCTTTACATGATCCATCTTAGGGCCAGGGGACTTCTTCATCATGCATCCTTCTTCAGGAATAATAGGGGAAGTATACACTGTATTCACCATTTCCTCAAAGTCATCAAGGTTCAAAGTGATCTCTAAGGATTTATCTTCTTTAATATCCTCCAAATCCTCAGTTTCTTTTACATAGTCCTCATCCTCTGAGTTGTCCATGGAATCACTTTCATTAGGTTTGTACTCAAGGTCTATTTCAGGGACCACCTCCTCTTTAGGATTTTCCCCCTTAATATATTATCTATTCCTCAAGTGAGTTGACCTACATTCTCCATAATTAAAGTCATATTTCTTTTCCCCAGAGCTATCCCTTTGGTGACCTTCCTAAGAATAAATACCCTCTTGCTTATCCTATTTTTCCACATCAATGATGTTATTTTTATCTCTAGATTTAGTTTCTCTAATCTTAGGATGGTTAGATTTATTGTCTGGCGCTTTTCCTTTTTCTTAGGTAGTATCAATGAGGGATTCTTCAAAAGAGATTTCAGGAATGGATGGAGGAGGATTTTTTCTAATTTTCTTTCTCTTTGGCTTAGGGTTTGAACTTTCAGGGAGAGGGATGCTTCCTAAAAATTCAATTTAAATTGTACTAGGGGAAGTCCTAAATTTTTTGGCCTTTAGGTTAAGGATAGGTAATGCACCGACTACTCAAAGGAGAATTACCAAACACAAATTGATACACCACATAGATCAATCCCTGGTGCAGAGGAGGGGACTCACCCTTAGAGATACTATTAATCAATGAAGAGAAAATAAAATAAGGAACATTAATTTTTTATTCATGTCTTATATGGAAACCAGTGAAACAACCCTCTAACATAAAGTATTTCATCACATAAAGACAAACCAGAGAATAAGGAGGGGGAAGGGTAGAGCATTCATACCCATTACCATTCACCATAACCATAGGTTTCTTTCCCTTCTCAAAGAATGTTTTCATATAGCTATTATAGTCTCTAGTGCTCTTCCTCTCAACCTTTTCCCCTTCACACTTGAGCCCTTTTGCCTCAGCAATTAGCTCTGACATAACAAAGAAATTTGACACTTTTGATAGACACATTTCCCTTGTATCATTAATTAAAACATTTCATGGAGAGGGTACTATTAAAACCCTTCATAGCTTGAATGTAATTGGTCAGCGCAACTTTACTAAACTCATCCCATAATTCACTATTCTCCATTACTCCTTACAGTCCCTCAACTCCACCTTCTTCAAAGGCCCACCCATGATTATGACTTCCTTGAACCTGATTTGGGTCTCTTTTTCTATCATTCTAGTAGTCCACCTATATCTAAAAATGCAATAAAATAAAAAAATCCTTTCTGTGTCTCTTTCTATACAAATGCAAAAGCTTCTTGAAGAATGAAATATAACTAGTTTGAATTAAACCAATTCAATTTCTAGCATCACCATTAATAATGGTTCAAGTGTATGGAGTACTAAAGAAATATTATTTTAGAGATTTGAAGTGACCTTTTCATTTTGTGAGAATCCACAAAATTAATACAAATAGAAAAGTTTCTTTTAAGTCTAGATCTCTATGCCATCTCAACTTGACCCAATTGCGATATCATTGATGAACCTTACAAGAAAAGTCCACCTTAGTAGGCATCACCTTCCCTTTATCACACGAATGCCTCACGCTCCACCTTTGATTTTTAATAACCATATTAGTAATATCTTTTGATGTCCTTTATTCTTTAAAATAGCGACCACCTCCTTCCCACCTTTAACATTATTGTTTTGAACATGACATTTCCATGGAAACATTTAAAACATCAGGTAAATTTCCAAAAAAAAATGACAGGTGAATATACTTCTCCGCCATGCTCTGCAACTTAACATTGTTACACAAAGTTAAAATTCCTTGAATGATCATTAGAACTCCAATACAAATACAGATCTTTCACCAAATTTGGAGCATCAAACAACTAATAAATTTTTTCTTTCATTGGAAATAATCTCTTTCAACCTTTGAGGACATTGTTCAAAGGTAATATAGCCTCAATCATGATAATTGAGGGCCTAGTTCTCCATAAAATCCACAACACTCTTACCCTCCCTAATAATATGGAAGATCCTAAATTGACTGAAAGTAGAGAGAATTCTTTTACAGTCATCAATTAGACTTGAAATTTACCAAAGGAAACCCGCTTAACCTTCTAAGTGATCCATAATAATTTTAGAATCTCCTAAATTTATTTTGTCAAAATTTAGGTCTTTAATATGTTCTATTCCTTTCCATGCAGCCATAGCTTCAACATGTTTATTAGTCTCAAGTCCAATATTTTTACCAAATCCTTCAATGAAAGCCTGATTTTGATTCATTATAACTCTTTTAGTAGCATAGATCACCATATTTCCTTTAGCACAACCATAAACATTACATTGAACCCAGCCAACCTCCAAAGGAATCCAAGTAGTTACCCTTCTTTTCCAAATATTAGTCCAATCAATATTAACAATCTCCTGGTGAATATTTTAGTTTTGTTTAATTCTCAAGTCATGCAAAGTAGGTATCACTTTCCCCTTTCTAAAAGAAGAAGCACTAAGGTTTTCAATCACTTGCTTCTTTATGACCTAAAACAGAGTAGAGCTAGCTCAATCCTGGTCCCCAAAAATTCTATTGTTTCTATCCTTCAAAACATTACAAGTCATGAAAGGGAGAATTTGTTCCCATAAATTCTTGAGAATAGATTGACTAAGATGACTAAAACTCCAATGATCAATCAAAAAAATCATAGTGCTACGCATAATCTAAACCACTTTGAGGGATGAGAGGAGAAGGTGCCAGACTTAAGTAGAAAAGGGAAAGTGAATAAAGATATGATTAATGGATTCACTATCACCTTGAAATAGAATACATGTATTCAAAAAATAAAAAAAATGCTAATTAAGATTTCTCATACTGAAAATCTTCCCATGAGAAACAACCCACCAAAAATAATTGATTTTGGAGATAAGATTGGGAATCCATGTTGGATATTTGCTTCTGTACAGTGGACTGATTGTATGTTTGTCAATGATGACAACATATAATATACAATAGTGATTCTATATGTACTTATTAGAATGATGATATCAATCCATGCGTGGATATATTCAGGATATAGTCATGTTCAGTATGTTATGTTCATACACATAGACTCAGATATGAAGTTTCAGTTGTGTTGTGTAATTTTGTTATTGGCAGTTACAGTTTTGGAAGAGTATCCATTTAGAGCTGACGTATTTAACATGTTTCTTGAGTTGTTTCTATCTTCAGGATACGCGTGTGTATATTCATGATTAGTTATGTGTTAACTATGTTTGATTAAACGCGCCTATCATGTAACATCAGGATTGTGCTATTTGAGATGATTTAGTGAAGCGTTGTGTCTATTCAGTTTGTGTTGCACGGACTTAATATTGTTTGCGTGCTTATTTAAGCCATCAAATATGTTGTTGAAGCATTTCCAAGAGCCATCATGACCTTCTACATTAAAGAAGATACTTATAGTAGTTCATTTGTAAATTCAAAGTGTGAATGATAAGAACAAAGATAGAAAAAGTACAGAGCAGAATATCAGAGTTGTTTCATTCATCAAGGATCTATGTGAATAAGCAGTTGAAGATTACAATACATTGGAACTGATCAAGACAGTAGGTCTACTATAGAGTTCATCATCAGATATAGTGTATATCTATTCTACAGAAGGTTTTAGCCTTCACCATTGAAGCAGTGAGCTTTTGGACAATGAGTCCGCACCCCTGACAGGGTTATTTCTGAAAGACTCTTAACAGGGTCAGACCCTTAATCAGGTCACTATACTTATTGCATTGTAAAGTACAACTCCTAACAGCATTGAAATATCTTCTAACAGGGATTACTATAAATAAGTATAGTTCATTGTGGGTACTAATTCCCACCGGGGTTTTTACCATTTGGTTTCCCCATAACCAAATTGAAGTGTTGTCTATTGTGTTATCTGCATGTGTATTTACTTTATTGTATTCTGAAGTTAAAAGGAGAAAAGAATTAAATTGTCTGATAACTAATTCACCCCCCCTCTTAGTTATCCTTTGGGACTATTCTAACAATTGGTATTAGAGACAAGTGCCTTGAGGAGAAATCCTAACAACTTAAGGAAGATTAGATGACATACTTTAGAAAAGAGAGTCCTAAGTTCGATGGAGAGAATTATCTAGATTGGAAGAATAAAATGATAAAACATCTACAGTGTGTTGGTTTTGACATCTTTGAGATAACCACACAAGAAGTTGTTATTCCATCACTTAAAGACCTTGCAAAAGATGATCCTGCTAGTAGACAAAAGGAAACATTCACAGCTAATGTAATTGCCAAAGAAGCCCTTATAAGTGCCCTACCCGACAGTGAATTTTCTGAGATCAAGAAATTAGACAAGGCCTACACTATATGGAAGTATTTAGAAGAAATGTTTGAAGGAGATATTCAAGAAAAGAATACGCACAGGAAGACATGGAAAAAGAAATACAACAGTCTTGAGATGTTACTTGAAGAGAAAATTAGAGCCTACAATCAGAGGATAAATGAAGCAATTTCTTGAATAAGAAACAATGGTGGAGTAATATCAGAGGAAGATACAATGGACAAGCTATTGACTACTCTAACATCAGACTATGAAAACAAGATTAGTATTCTAGAGGAAACTATGCAATTTTTCACAAGACTTCAAAAGAGAGACTTTGATCAGTAAAATCTCTACATTTGAGATATCAAGATTGAAGATTGAACCAAAATGTGAAACAACCTTCAAAGCATCAGTCCATGGTAAGAAATATCACATCTCTAACAATAATGAAAAAGAATATGTTGATGAAGAACTGTAAGAAATCATAGCTATGATTGCTAAAAGAGAAAAGAAAGGCAAAGGGAAATATGAAGGACAACTTCCATTAAATTTTTTTTCATGCAACAAGATTGGCCACTTTGCATCCAAGTGTCCTACAAGAGTAAAGAAGGTGTAACAAATGAAGATTCAGGAGAAGATGAAATTGGATTCGTTGCACTTAAATATATGCAAAAAATTGCTTGAGGGTATGGACATTGAAGATGACAAAGAAGCACAGGAGTTAGCCCTAATTTCCAAAGCAGATATCAGAATTAATTGGATCATTGACAGTGGTTGTTCTCACCACATGACAGGTGATAAAGAAAGATTTGTTCATCTATAAAAATACAAAGGTGGTATGGTTAGATTTGGAGATAACACTCCCAAACCTATCATAGGCAGTGGATCCATCACCCTGGATGGAAAGAATAAGACAGATGATGTTTTGCATGTTGATGGACTACATCACAATGTACAAAGTGTTGGACAACTACTTGACAAAGGTTATCATCAGGAATTCAAAGACAAAAAATGCATGATTTGCAACAAAGATGGATACATGATTGCATCAAGATAGAAAAAAAAAGGTAATGTTTTTCAGCTCAATTCTGATGTAATTTGTTTTGTTGCAAAAGTGGATGACAGTTGGTTATGGCATAAGAGACTCTGTCATATCAACTTTAATAATATAGTAAAGATAAGCAATGTGAAAGCAGTTAGAGATCTTCCTAGTATTGCAAGACCAGTAGACACAATATCTAGGGAATGTGTTATGGGAAAGCATGTAAAGAGCTCTTTCAGAAGCAAGCAGAACTCAGATGAGAACAAGCTAGACCTAGTGCATACAGACTTATGTGGTCCTACTCAAACAAGATCATACTATGGAGAAAAGTATTTCATTTTGTTTCTTGATGAATTTTCAAGGATGATGTGGGTTCTATTTTTAAAAGAGAAGTCTGAAGCCTTTGAGAAATTCAAAATATTCAAATCCAAAGTTGAGAATGAATCTGGATTAAAACTAAAGTGTCTAAGATTTGATAGAGGAGGAGAATTCACCTCTGACCAGTTTTATGACTACTTTGAAGAACATGGAATCAAAAGACAGTTGAGTGCCCCCAGAACCCCACAGCAAAATAGGAGAGTAGAGAGAAGGAACAGGATCATACTTAATACAACGTGCACTATGATGATTGAAGGAAAAGTTGTGGACACCTATTGGAGAGATGTAGTCAATACAGTAGTCTATACTATCAATAGAACACAACTAAGGCCAGGCGTGGACAAAACACCTTATGAACTTTGGTTTGGTAATGTAACTAAAGTGAAATATTTTAGAAACTTTGGCAGCAAGTGCTATATCATGAGAGATGATGGTGTTGGTAAGTTTGATGCTAGAAGTGATGAAGGTATTTTCCTTGGTTACTCTACTAAAATAAAAGCATATAGATGTTTCAACTTAAGACTAAAGAAGATAATTGAAAGTGCTCATGTAAAGATTGATGAAAATTTCATGGTCAAAGAAATGTACTATGAATATGCACCTATGATTGAAGATGAACCTAGGCCTAGCAGTAAAGATACTATTATTCAAGAAATGTTTGATTGCATTGATGTTTCATGTAATGACCCTGAATGAAGCAGAGAAGAACCACAGATTATAGAAGAAGAAGTAACACCTAAGGTTCCAAAATTCACATATAGATACCACTCTAAAGATGATATCATTGGAGATCAGAGCAGCAATGTTTTGACCAGATCAAAAGGAAAAAGTCTAACAATGGATGAAGAGGTATGTTTACTTTCACAGACTAAACAATTAAGTGTTGAAGATGCTTGTAATGATTCTGATTGGAAGAATACAATGAAAGAAGAATTAGATTAGATAATTAAGAATGAGACATGGGAATTGTTTCCTAGACCCAGTGACAAAAATGTGATTAGAAAAAAGTGGATCTTCAGAAACAAGATGAATGAAGAAGGTACAGTAGTAAGAAAAAAAGAAAGACTGGTATGTAAATGATATGCATGAAGAGAAGGAATAGACTACACTAATACATTTGCCCCTATGAGCAGACTGGAAGCCATTAAATTGTTCTTGGCCTATGAAACATTCAAAGACTTTAAAGTTTATCAAATGGATGTAAATTCAACCTTTCTGAATGGTGACTTGAAGGAAGAAGTCTACATAGAATAGCCTGAAGGATTTAATCTTTCAGATAAACAAGACATGGTATGCAGATTGAAGAAAGCACTCTATGGTCTTAAATAGGCCCCAAGAGCTTGGTATGAGAGACTTGATGGTCATCTTACCAAGATTGTATTCAAGAAAGGTGTAGTAGAATGTAACCTATTCACAAGAGAGACACCTGATGGATTACTACTAGTTGCCATCTTTTTTGATGACATTATCTTTGGAGGTAATGACAAGATTAGTGCAGCATTTGCAAAAGAAATGCAGAATGAATTTAAAATTAGCATGATTGGTTCTATAAAATATTTTTGGGGACTAAATGTAAAATAGAGAAATAAAGGTATATTCATTAATCAGTAAAAATATGTGAAGGAAATATTGAAGACCTTCAAGATGGAAGACTGTAAGCCAGTATGCACTCCTATGATAATAGGAAGCAAGCTTTCAAAAGATGATGATTCCACAATAGTTGATAAGACATTGTACAAATCTATGATTGGAAAACTCATTTATCTAACTCAATCTAGACCTGACATATCTAATATAGTTGGCATTGTTGGGAGATTTGTAGCTGAACCCAAGCATAATCACCTAATAGAAATCAAGAGGATATTTAGATATCTAAAGGTGACTATAGACTATGGTTTATGGTATCCTAAATTAGAGAATGTACAACTTCATGTATATGCAGATGCAGATTGGGCAGGTTGTATTGATGATAGCAAGAGTACTTCAGGAGGAGAAATATTTATTGGAGATAGGTTGGTTTCTTGGATAAGAAAGAAGCAGAACTTTATTTCTTAGTCAACAACAAAAGCTGAATATGTTATTGCAGCACTGAATTGTTCAACCATGGTTTGGATCAAGTAGATTGTTAAATACTTAGGTATTCAAGTTGATTATCCTATTATTATTCACTGTGATAACACTAGCACTATTAACATGTCTAAGAACCTTGTGATGCACGCAAAGACAAAACACATAGAGAAAAAGTACCATTTTCTAAGAGAAAAGGTTGCAGACAAAGAAGTGAAATTGGACTATGTGAGCACCAAAGAAAAGTTGGCAGATATTTTCACAAAATCTTTATCAAAAGATACTTTTAGTATCTTAGAGAGAAGTTGGGAGTAATTCCCTCTCCTAAGTCTGATTAGAGAATACAGGAAGAACATCAGTCTTTTGTGACTGATAAATGGTTGACTACTCTACTTCTGGAGTAGTACCTATGCCTAATTGTTTATGGCACCCTTTGCCATTGATGTCAAAGGGGGAGTATGTACGAAGGGGGAGCATATACTCTAGGGGAGTATATATATGGAAAAAAAACACAGTCAGGGGAACTGCAGCAGTGTAGAGAAATCTTTGTTGAGGATATTGAGAAGATTGTAAAAGAAAGAGGACACCATGAATAGAGGATGTTTTTAAAATCATATGTTGCCATCAATGTCAAAGGGGGATATTGTTGGAGATTTGCTTATGTGCAGTGGATTGATTGTATGTTTTTCAATGATGATAACATATAATATATAGTAGTGATTCTTTATGTACTTATCAGAATGATGATATCCAGCCTTGCATGGATATATTCAGGTTGTAGTCATGTTTAGTATGTTATGTTCATACATGCAGACTCAGATATGAAGTTTCAATTGTGTTGTGTAATTCTGTTATTGGCAGTTATAGTTCTGGAAGAGTATCTATTCAGAGCTGACGTATTTAACATGTTTCTTGAGTTGTGCCTAAGTTCAGGATATGCATGTGTATATTCATTATTATCTATGAGTTAACTATGTTTGGTTAAACTCACCTATCATGTAACATCAGGATCGTGCTATTTGAGATGATTTGGTGAAGCCGACTTAGTGAAGCATTGTGTCTATTTAGTTTGTGTTGAGCGGACTTAATATTCTTTGCGTGCTTAGTTAAGCTGAAAAAGATGTTGTTGAAGTGTTTCCAAGAGTCAACATGACCTTCTACTTTAAAGAAGATACTTATAGTAGTTCGTTTGTAAATGCAAAATGTGAATGATAAGAACAGAGACAGAAAAAGTATAGAGTAGAATATCAGAGTTGTTTCATTCATCAAGGATCTATACGAAAAACCAGTTGAAGATTACAATACATTGGAACTAATCAAGATAGCAGGTCTACTATAGAGTTCATCATCAGATATAGTGTATATCTATTTTACAGAAGGTTGTAGCCTTCACCATTGAAGCAGTGAGCTTTTGGACAGTGAGTCCGCACCCCTAACTGGGTTATTTGTTAAAGACTCTTAACAGGGTCAGACCCTTAATCAGGTCACTATACTTATTGCATTGTAAAATACAACTCCTAACAGGGTTGAAATATCTTCTAACAAGGATTACTATAAACAAGTATAGTTCATTGTGGTTACTAATTCCCACCGAAGTTTTTACCATTTGGTTTCCCCATAACCAAATTGAAGTGTTGTCTATTGTGTTATCTGAATGTGTATTTACTTTATTATATTCTAAAGTTAAAAAGAGAAAAGAAATAAATTGTTTAAAAACTGATTCACCCCCCCTCTTAGTTATCTTTTTGGACTATTCTAACAATTGGTATCAGAGCTAAGTTCCTTGAGGAGAAAATCTAACAGCTAAAGGTAGATTAGATGGAATACTTCAGAAAAGAGAGTCCTAAGTTCAATGGAGAGAATTATCTGGATTGGAAGAATAAAATGATAACACATCTACAGTGTCTTGGTTTTGACATCTTTGAGATAACCACACAAGAAGTTGTTATTCCATCACTTAAAGACCTTGCAAAAGATGATGCTACTAGTAGACAAATGGAAACATTCACAGCTAATGCAATTGCCAAAGAAGCACTTATAAGTGCCCTATCCAACAGTGAATTTTATGAGATCAATAAATTAGACAAGGCATACACTATATGGAAGTATTTAGAAGAAATGTTTGAAGGAGATATTCAAGCAAAGAACGCACGTAGGAAGACAAGGAAAAAGAAATACAATAGCCATGAGATGTTACCTGAAGAGAAAATTAGAGCCTACAATCAGAGGATAAATGAAGTAGTTTCTGGAATCAGAAAAAAAGGTGGAGTAATATCAGAGGAAGATATAATGGATAAGCTGTTGACTACTCTAACATCAGACTATGAAAACAAGATCAGTATTCTAGAGGAAACTATGCAATTTTCACAAGAATTCAAAAGAGAGACTTTGATCAGTAAAATATCTGCATTTGAGATATCAAGATTGAAGATTGAACCAAAAGGTGAAACAACCTTCAAAGCATCAGTCCATGGTAAGAAATCTCACATCTCTAACAATAATGAGAAAGAAGATGTTGATGAAGAACTGGAAGAAATCATAGCTATGATTGCTAAAAGAGAAAAGAAAGGCAAAGGGAAATATGAAGCATAGCTTCCATTCAAATGTTTTTCATGCAACAAGATTGGCCACTTTGCATCCAACTGTCGTACAAGAGTAAAGAAATTTAGACCTGATTATAAACCTAAATAAAGAAAGGAATGTTATCATGCTGAAGAAGGTGTAACTGATGAAGATTCAGGAGAACATGAAATTGTATTCGTTGCACTTAAAGATATGGAAAAATTGCCTAAGGGTATGGACATTGAAGATGACAAAGAAGCACAGGAGTTAGCCATAATTTCCAAAGCAGACATCAGAACCGATTGGATCACTGACAATGGTTGTTCTCATCACATGACAGGTGATAAAGATAGATTTGTTCATCTAGAAAAATACAAAGGTGGTATGGTTAGATTTGGAGATAACACTCCCAAACCTATCATAGGCAGAGGATCCATTACCCTGGATGGAAAGAATAAGATAGATGATGTTTTGCATGTTGATGGACTACATCACAATCTACTAAGTGTTGGATAGCTACTTGACAAAGGTTATCATTTGGAATTCAAAGACAACAAATGCATCATTTGGAACAAAGACGGAGACATGATTGCATCAGGATTAAAAATAAAAGGTAATTTTTTTTGCTCAATTCTGATGTAAGTTGTTTTGTTGCAAAAGTGGATGATAGTTGGTTATGGCATAAGAGACTTTGTCATATCAACTTTGATAATATAGTAAAGATAAGCAATGTCAAAGCAGTTAGAGATCTTCCTAGTATTGCAAGACCAGTACACACAATATGCAAGGAATGTGTTATGGGAAAGCATGTAAGGAGCTCCTTCTGAAGCAAGTAGAACTCAGATGAGAACAAGCTAGACCTATTGCATACAGACTTATGTGGTCCTACACAAACAAGATCATACTACGGAGAAAGGTATTTCATTTTGTTTGTTGATGAATTTTCAAGGATGATGTGGGTTGCATTTTTAATAGAGAAGTCTGAAGCCTTTGAGAAATTCAAAATATTCAAAGTGAAAGTTGAGAATGAATCTGGATTAAAACTAAAGTGTCTAAGATAAGATAGAGGAGGAGAATTCAAAGACAACAAATGCATCATTTGCAACAAAGATGGAGACATGATTGCATCAGGATCAAAAACAAAAGGCAATGTTTTTTAGCTCAATTATGATGTAAGTTGTTTTGTTGCAAAAGTGGATGACCATTGGTTATGGCATAAGAGACTCTGTCATATCAACTTTGATAATATAGTAAAGATAAGAAATGTGAAAGAAGTTAGAGATCTTCCTAGTATTGCAAGACCAGTAGACACAATATGTAGGGAATGTGTTATGAGAAAGTGTGTAAGGAGCTCTTTCAGAAGCAAGCAAAACTTAGATGAGAACAAGCTAGACCTAGTGCATACAGACTTATGTGGTCCTACTCAAACAAGATCATACTACGGAGAAAGGTATTTCATTTTGTTTGTTGATGAATTTTCAAGGATGAAGTGGGTTGCATTTTTAAAAGAGAAGTCTGAAGCCTTTGAGAAATTCAAAATATTCAAGGCCAAAGTTGAGAATGAATCTGGATTAAAACTAAAGTGTCTAAGATTAGATAGAGAAGGAGAATTCACCTCTGACCAGTTTTATGACTACTGTGAAGAACATGGAATCAAAAGATAGTTGAGTGCTCCCAGAACCCCACAACAGAATAGGATAGCAGAGAGAAGGAACAAGATCATACTTGATACAATGTGAACTATGATGATTGAAGGAAAAGTTGCGCACACCTATTGGAGAGATGCAGTCAATACAGTAGTCTATACTATCAAAAGAACACAACTAAGGCCAGGCATGGACAAAAAACCTTATGAACTTTGGTTTGGTAATGTACCTACAATGAAATATTTTAGAATCTTTGGCAGCAAGTGCTACATCAAGAGAGATGATGGTGTTGGTAAGTTTGATGCTAGAAGCGATGAAGGTATTTTCCTTGGTTACTCTACTAAAAAAAAAGCATACAGATGTTTCAACTTAAGACTAAAGAAGAAAATTGAAAGTACTCATGTAAAGATTGATGAAAAGTTCATGGTCCAAGAAAGGAACTATGAATATGCATCTATGATTGAAGATGAACCCAGGCCTAGCAGTAAAGATACTATTATTCAAGAAATGTTTGATTGCATTGATGTTTCATGTAATGACCCTAAATGAAGCAGAGAAGAATCATAGATTACAGAAGAAGAAGTAACACATAAGGTTCCAAAATTCACATCTAGATACCACTCTAAAGATGATATCATTGGAGATCAGAGAAGCAATGTTTTGACCAGATCAAAAGAAAAAAGTCTAACAATGGATGAAGAGGTATGTTTACTTTCACAGATTGAACCTTTAAGTGCTTAAGATGCTTGTAATGATTCTGATTGGAAGAATGCAATAAAAGAAGAATTAGATTAGATAATTAAGAATGAGACATGGGAATTGGTTCCTAGACCCAGTGACAAAAATGTGATTGGAACAAAGTGGATCTTCAGAAACAAGATGAATGAAGAAGGTACATTAGTAAGAAACAAAGCAAGATTGGTATGTAAATTATATGCGCAAAGAGAAGGAATAGACTACACTGATACATTTGCCCCTGTGAGCAGACTGGAAGCCATTAAATTGTTCTTTGCCTATGCAACATTTAAAGACTTTAAAGATTATCAAATGGATGTAAAGTCAGCCTTTCTGAATGGTGACTTGAAGGAAGAAGTTTACATAGAACAGCCTGAAGGATTTAATCTTTTAGATAAACCAGACATGGTATGTAGATTGAAGAAAGCACTCTATGGTCTTAAACAGGCCCCAAGAGCTTGGTATGAGAGACTTGATGGTTATCTTACAAAGATTGGATTCAACAAAGGTGCAGCAGATTGTAACCTATTCACAAGAGAGACACCTGATGGATTACTACTAGTTTCCATATTTGTTGATGACATTATCTTTGGAAGTAATGACAAGCATAGTGCAGCATTTGCAAAAGAAATGCATAATGAATTTCAAATCAGGATGATTGGTTCTATAAAATATTTTTTGGGACTAAATGTAAAATAGATAGATAAAGGTATATTCATTAATCATTCAAAATATGTGAAGGAAATATTGAATACCTTCAATATGGAAGACTGTAAGCCAGTATTCACTCCTATGATAACAGGAAGCAAGCTTTCAAAAGATGATGATTCCATAGAAGTTGATAAGACATTGTATAAATCTATGACTAGAAAACTCATTTATCTAACTCAATCTAGACCTGACATATCTAATGTAGTTGGCATTGTTGGAAGATTTGTAGCTGAACCCAAGCAGAATCACCTAATGGAAATCAAGAGGATATTCAAATATCTAAAGGTAACTATAGACTATGGTTTATGGTATCCTAAATCAGAGAATGTACAACTTCATGTATATACAGATGATGATTGGGTAGGTTGTATTGATGATAGGAAGAGTACTTTAGGAGGAGCAATATTTCTTGGAGATAGGTTGGTTTCTTGGATGAGCAAGAAGTAGAACTATATTTCTCAATCAACAACAGAAGCTAAATATGTTGTAGCAGCACTGAATTTTTTAACCATGGTTTGGTTGAAGTAGATGGTTAAAGACTTTGGTATTCAAGTTGATTATCCTATTTTTATTCATTGTGATAACACTATCACTATTAAAATGTCTAAGAACCCTTTGATGCACGTAAACACAAAACACATAGAGAACAAGTAGCATTTTCTAAGAGAAAAGGTTGCAAACAAGGAAGTGAAATTGGACTATGTGAGCAGCAAAGAACAGTTGGCAGATATTTGCACAAAACCTTTTTCAAAAGATACTTTTGAGTATCTCAGAGAGAATTTGGGAGTAATTCCCTCTCCTAAGTCTAATTAGAGAATATAGGAAGAACATCAGTCTTTTGTGACTGATAAATGGTTGACTACTCTACTTCTGGAGTAGTACCTGTGCCTAATGGTTTATGTCACCCTTTTCCATTGATATCAAAGGGGTAGTATGTACTAAGGGGGAGTATGTACTAATGTGGAACATATACTCTGGGGGAGTATATATGGAACAAAAACACAGTCAGGGGAACTACAATAGTGTAGAGAAATCTTTGTTGAAGATATTGAGAAGATTGTAAAAGAAAGAGGACACCATGAACAAAGGATTTTTTTAAAATAATATGTTTCCATCAATGTCAAAGGGGGAGATTGTTGGAGATTTTCTTTTGTGCAGTGGATTGATTGTATGTTTTTCATTGATGAGAACATATAATATACAGTAGTGATTCTATATGTACTTATCACTTATGATATCAAGCCTCATGTGGATATATTTAGGTTGTAGTCATGTTTAGTATGTTATGTTCATACACACAGACTCGGATATGAAGTTTCAGTTGTGTAGTGTAGTTCTGTTATTGGCAGTTACAGTTCTGGAAGAGTATCTGTTCAGAGCCGATGTATTTAACATGTTTCTTTAGTTGTACCTATCTTCAAGATATGTGTGTGTATATTCATGATTAGTAATGAGTTAACTATGTTTGGTTAAAGGTGCCTATCATGTAACATCAGGATAGTGCTATTTGAGATGATTTGGTGAAGCTGACTTAATGAAGCGTCATGTCTGTTGAGTTTGTCTTGCGTGAACTTAATATTGTTTGCATGCTTAGTTAAGCTAACAAAGATGTTGTTGAAGTATTTACAAGAGCCGTCATGACCTTCTACTTTAAAGAAGATACTTATAGTAGTTCATTTTTAAACACAAAGTGTGAATGATAAGAATAGAGACAAGAAAAGTATAGAGCAGAATATCAGAGTTATTTCATTCATCAAGGATCTATGTGAATAATTAGTTGAAGATTACAATACATTGGAACTGATCATGATAGTAGGTCCACTATATAGTTCATCATCACATATAGTGTATATCTATTCTATAGAAGGTTGTAGCCTTCACCATTGAAGTAGTGAGCTTTTGGACAGTGAGTCCGCACCCCTAACAGGGTTATTTGTAAAAGAATCTTAACATGGTGAGACCCTTAATCAGGTCACTATATTTATTTCATTATAAAGTACAAATCCTAACATGGTTGAAATATCTTCTAACAGGGATTACTATAAACAAGTATAGTTCATTGTGGGTACTAATTCCCACCGGGGTTTTTACCATTTGGTTTCCTCGTAACCAAATTGAAGTGTTGTCTATTGTGTTATCTGAATGTGTATTTACTTTATTGTTTTTTAATGTTAAAAAGAGAAAAGAATTAAATTGGCTGATAACTGATTCACCCCCCCCCCCTCTTAGTTATCCTTTGAGAGTATTCTAACAATTGGTATCAGAGCTAAGTGCCTTGAGGAGAAAGCCTAATAGCTTAAGGTAGATCAGATGGCATATTTTAGAATAGAGAGTCCTAAGTTCAATGGAGAGAATTATCTAGATTGGAAGAATAAAATGATAACACATCTACAGTGTCTTGGTTTTGACATCTTTGAGATAACCACACAAGAAGTTATTCCATCACTTAAAGACCTTGCAAAAGATGATGCTACTAGAAGATAAAAGAAAACATTCACATCTAATGCAATTGCCAAAGAAGCCCTTATAAGTGCCCTATCCGACAGTGAATTTTCTGAGATCAACAAATTAGACAAGGCATACACTATATGGAAGTATTTAGAAGACATGTTTGAAAGAGATATTCAAGCAAAGAATGCGCACAGGAAGACATGGAAAAAGAAATACAACAGTCTTGAGATGTTACCCAAAGAGAACATTAGAGCCTACAATTAGAGGATAAATGAAGCAGTTTCTAGAATCAGAAACAATGGTGTAGAAATATCAGAGGAAGATATAATGGACAAGCTATTGACTACTCTAACATTAGACTATGAAAACAAGATCATTATTCTAGAGGAAACTATGCAATTTTCACAATACTTCAAAAGAGAGACTTTGATCAGTAAAATCTTTGCATTTGAGTTATCAAGATTAAAGATTGAACCAAAAGGTGCAACAACCTTCAAAGCATCAGTCCATGGTAAGAAATCTCACATCTCTAACAATAATGAGAAAGAAGATGTTGATGAAGAACTGGAAGAAATAAGAGCTATGATTGCTAAAAGAGAAAATAAAGGAAAAGGGAAATATGAAGGACAACTTCCATTCAAATGTTTTTCATGCAACAAGATTGGCCACTTTGTATCCAAGTGTCCTACAAGAGTAAAGAAATTCAGACCTGATTATAAACTTAAATACAGAAAGGAATGTTATCATACTGAAGAAGATGTAAGTGATGAATATTCAGGAGAAGATGAAATTGGATTCGTTTCACTTAAAGATATGGAAAAATTGCCTGAGGGTATGGATATTGAAGATGACAAAGAAGCACAGGATTTAGCCATAATTTCCAAAGTAGACATCGGAACTGATTGGATCATTAACAGCGGTTGTTCTCACCACATGACATGTGATAAAGAAAGATTTGTTCATCTACAAAGAAACAAAGGTGGTATAGTTAGATTTGGAGATAACACTCCCAAACCTATCATAGGAAGAGGATCCATCACCCTAGATGGAAATAATAAGACAGATGATATTTTTCATGTTGATGGACTACATCACAATATACTAAGTGTTGGATAGCTACTTGACAAAGGTTATCATTTGGAATTCAAAGACAACAAATGCATCATTTGCAACTAAGATGGAGACATTATTGCATCAGGATCAAAAACAAAAAGTAATTTTTTTGAGCTCAATTCTTATGTAAGTTGTTTTGTTGCAAATGTGGATGACAGTTGGTTATGGCATAAGAGACTTTGTCATATCAACTTTGATAATATAGGAAAGCTAAGCAATGTCAAAGCAGTTAGAGATCTTCCTAGTATTACAAGACCAGTAGACACAATATGCATGGAATTTGTTATGAGAAAGCATGTAAGGAGCTCTTTCAGAAGAAAGAAGAACTCAGCTGAGAGCAAGGTACACCTAGTGCATACATACTTATGTGGTCCTACTCAAAAAATATCATACTACGGAGAAAGGTATTTCATTTTGTTTGTTGGTGAATTTTCAAGGATGATATGGGTTGCATTTTTAAAAGAGAAGTCTGAAGCCTTTGAGAAATTCAAAATATCCAAGGCCAAAGTTGAGAATGAATCTAGATTAAAATTAAAGTGTCTAAGATAAGATAGAGGAGGAGAATTCACCTTTGACCAATTTTATGTCTACTGTGAAGAACATCGAATCAAAAGACAGTTGAGTGCTCCCAGAACCCCACAACAGAATAGGATAGCAAAGAGAAGGAACAGGTTCATACTTGATACAACGTGCACTATGATGATTGAAGGAAAAGTTGTGCATACCTATTGGAGAGATGCAATCAATACAGAAGTCTATACTATCAACAGAACACAACTAAGGCAAGGCGTGGACAAAACACCTTATGAACTCTAGTTTGGTAATGTACCTATAGTGAAATATTTTAGAATCTTTGGCAGCAAGTGCTATATCAAGAGAGATGATGGTGTTGGTAAGTTTGATGCTAGAAGCGATGAAGGTATTTTCCTTGGTTACTCTAATAAAAGCAAAGCATACAGATGTTTCAACTTAAGATTAAAGAAGATAATTGAAAGTACTCATGTAAATATTGATGAAAAGTTCATGGTCCAAGAAAGGTACTATGAATATGCACCTATGATTGAAGATGAACCCAAGCCTAGCAGTAAAGATACTATTATTGAAGAAATCTTTGATTGCATTGATGTATCATGTAATGAACTTGAATCAAGCAGAGAAGAATCACAAATTACAGAAGAAGAAGTAACACCTAAGGTTCCAAAATTCACATCTAGATACCACTCTAAAGATGATATCATTGGAGATCAGAGCAAGAGTGTTTTGACCAGATCAAAAGAAAAAAGTCTAACAATGGATGAATAGGTATGTTTACTTTCACATATTGAACCTTTAAGTGTTGAAGATGCTTGTAATGACTCTGATTGGAAGAATTCAATGAAATAAGAATTAGATCAGATAATTAAGAATGAGACATGGGAATTGGTTCCTAGACCCAGTGACAAAAATGTGATTGAAACAAAGTGGATCTTCAGAAACAAGATGAATGAAGAAGGTATAGTAGTAAGAAATAAAGCAAGATTGGTATGTAAATGATATGCGCAAAGAGAAGGAATAGACTACACTGATACATTTGCCCCTGTGAGCAGACTGGAAGCCATTAAATGTTTCTTGGCCTATGGAACATTGTAAGAGTTTAAAGTTTATCAAATGGATGTAGAGCCAACCTTTCTGAATCGTGACTTGAAGGAATAAGTCTACATAGAATAGCCTGAAGGAATTAATCTTTCAGATAAACCAGACATGGTATGCAAATTGAAGAAAGCACTCTACTTTCTTAAACATGCCCCAAGAGCTTGGTATGAGAGACTTGATGGTTATCTTACCAAGATTAGATTCAAGAAAGGTGCAGCAGATTGTAACCTATTCACAAGAGAGAAGCCTAATGCATTACTACTAGTTGTCATATTTATTGATAACATTATCTTTGGAGGTAATGACAAGCTTAGTGCAGCATTTGCAAAGGAAATGCAAAATGAATTTGAAATGAGCATGATTGGTTCTATAAAATATTTTTTGGGACTAAATGTAAAACAGACAGATAAAGGTATATTCATTAATTAGTCAAAATATGTGAAGAAAATATTGAAGACCTTCAAGATGGAAGACTGTAAGCTAGTATGCACTCCTATGATAGCAGGAAGCAAGCTTTCAAAAGATGATGATTCCACAGAAGTTGATAAGACATTGTACAAATCTATGATTGGAAAACTCATTTATCTAACTCAATCTTGACCTGACATATCTAATGCAATTGGCATTGTTGGAAGATTTACAGCTAAACCCAAGCAGAATCACCTAATGGAAATCAAGACGATATTCAGATATCTAAAGGTAACTATAGACTATGGTTTATCGTATCCTAAATTAGAGAATGTACAACTTCATGTATATACAGATGTAGATTGGGCAGGTTGTATTGATGATAGGAAGAGTGCTTCAGGAGGAGAAATATTTCTTGGAGATAGGTTGGTTTCTTGGATAAGCAAGAAGCATAACTATATTTATCAGTCAACAACAGAAGCTGAATATGTTGCAGTAGCATTGAATTGTTCAACCATGGTTTGGATCAAGCAGATGGTTAAAGACTTTGGTATTCAAGTTGATTATCCTATTGTTATTCACTGTGATAACACTAGCACTATTAACATGTCTAAGAACCCTGTGATGCATGTAAAGACAAAACACATAGAGAACAAGTACCATTTTCTAAGAGAAAAGGTTGCAGACAAATAAGTGAAATTGGACTATGTGTGCACCAAAGAACAGTTGGTAGATATTTGCACAAAACCTTTATCAAAAGATACTTTTGAGTATCTTAGAGAGAAGTTGGGAGTAAATCCTTGTCCTAAGTCTGATTAGAGTATACAGGAAGAACATTAGTCTTTATTGACTGATAAATGGTTGACTACTCTACTTCTGGAGTAGTAGCTATGCCTAATTTTTTATGGTGCCCTTTTCCATTGATTTCAAAGGGGGAGTATGTACTAAGGGGGAGAATATACTCTAGGGGAGTATATATATGGAACAAAAACACAGTCAGGGGAACTGCAGAAGTGTAGAGAAATCTTTGTTGAGGATATTGAAAAGATTGTAAAATAAAGAGGACACCATGAACAGAGGATGTTTTTAAAATCATATGTTGCCATCAATGTCAAAGGGGGAGATTGTTGGAGATTCTCTTCTGTGCAGTGGATTGATTGTATGTTTTTCATTGATGACAACATATAATATACAGTAGTGATTCTACATGTACTTATCACAATGATGATATCAAGCCTTGCGTGGATATATTCAGGTTGTAGTCATGTTTAGTATGTTATGTTTATACACACAGACTTAGATATGAAGTTTCAGTTGTGCTGTGTAATTCTGTTATTGGCAGTTACAGTTCTGGAAAAGTATCTGTTCAGAGCCAACATATTTAACATGTTTCTTGAGTTGCACCTATCTTCAGGATATGCATGCATATATTCATGATTAGTTATGAGTTAACTATGTTTGGTTAAACGCACCTATCATGTAACATTAGGATTGTGCTCTTTGAGATGATTTGGTGAAGCCGACTTAGTGAAGCGTCGTGTCTGTTCAGTTTGTGTTGCGCAGACTTAATATTGTTTGTGTGCTTAAGCTAATAAATATGTTTTTGAAGTGTTTCCAAGAGCCATCATGACCTTATACTTTAAAGAAGATACTTATAGTAGTTTGTTTGTAAACGCAAAGTGTGAATGATAAGAACAGAGATAGGAAAAGTACAGAGTAGAATATCAGAGTTGTTTCATTCATCAAGGATCTATGTGAATAAGTAGTTGAAGATTACAATACATTGGAACTGATCAATATAGCAGGTCTACTATACAGTTCATCATCAGATATATTGTATATTTATTCTACAGAAGGTTGTAGCCTTCACGATTGAAGTAGTGAGCTTTTAGACAGTGAGTCCGCACCCCTAATAGGGTTATTTGTAAAATACTCTTAATAGGGTGAGACCCTTAATCAGGTCACTATACTTATTGCATTGTAAAGTACAACTCCTAACAGGGTTGAAATATCTTCTAACAGGGATTACTATAAACAAGTATAGTTCATTGTGGGTACTAATTCCCACTGGGG
>MU224451.1:3827508-3838565 GCA_018584345.1 Thuja plicata
CTTCCATGGCCTCATAGGAGCTGTGACCTTCTTGGCTTGGACTGGGTGTTGTCTATGGATATTGTCTTGATGTTGAAGAAGGCTTTATCCTTGCTCTTTTTCTTTCCTTAACATGTCAAAATAGTATATACTTTTCCATATTAAGGAGGGGGGCATATACATGGCCTCCCTCATTCTATATTATGCATTTTTATTCTAACATTTTGTTTTGCAACATGCTAAATCCTCAGAAGGTAACACACATAAGTTGCTAAATCCTGAAGGGACACACATTTTTACTTTTATTTTTTCTAAATCCTCTGAGGGTAATGCACATAAGTTGCTAAATCCTAAAGAGATACGCATTCAATTACAATTCAATATGCTAAATCCTTGGAAGGTAACACACATAAGTTTCTAAATCCTGAAGAGATACACATTTTTACAAATGTATTCCATGGTGATATAAGAATATGGATCCATAAGTACTTCATAAAATTCATCAGAAGACACACTACATACATGCAAAAATATGTCAAAAGGTGCACAAATTTATGGGGTGACTATCAAGTTCTTTCTTGATGGGCCATCCTATCCTTTTTTGTGGTTCACAGTGAGATACACACATCTTACTGGGCGAGATAACCACTCCTCTCTCTCGCTCTTTCTCTTTGACCAGTGATGTCTCTCTTATCATGATCTTAGGGTTGATAAAAAATTAATTCCCTTGGGGGCTTGAGGGTTTCTTTATCCCTTTTGAATTCAATAAGATTGTCTTTTCTGTGTGTTCTCCTTTACCAAGAGTTTGTGTTGAACTCATACTCTTGCTAAAGTGGGGGCTAAATGTATAGTCAGAAAATGGAAGCACTTCCATTGTAGACATGTTTAGCCTTCCGAGTAATTGGTTTGGAGTCATATCAAGCACCTTGAATGGGTTCCTGATCTAGACTTGGCTTTCCCCTTGTTCTGTCCCTCTTTCCACTTCTTTCTAGCCTGATTTCTACATTCTGGACTGCAGACCTGAGATTCTAGACTTCAAGGTCAGGGTCGACCGTTTGGGTCTATGTCAACCTTTTGGGTCTATGTTGACCTTGACCCTGACCTAGGTCAGGGTCAACCTTGACCTTGACCTAGGTCAGGGTCAACCTTTACCTTGACCCAGGGTTCAAACTTTAGGGTTTTCCAGTTTCCAGATGTCGGTCTTTGAAAAAGTTGTTTCCCACTTCCGGGTCGGCTGTTTCGGGTTCCGAAGTGACGATTCCTAAATTATATTTAATATAGGTCCTCTCCTAGGGGTAAAGGCTTAATGGGAATTTAATCCTCCTATGTAGGCCTCCTTAGAAGATTGTGCCCTAATTCCATATAAAAGGGAGCTTTCTCCTCTCATTTTCTCTAAGTCTTCTAATTGTGATCAAGCATCCTCAAAGTATCTTCAAGTGTGATTCAAGAAAGCTAAGGAGCAAGATTTAAAGAAAGCATTCATCCATTCTCAAGAATTCAAGTATCCATTTTCATGAAGGAGATCCATTAGAGGCCATTGAAGGATTCAAGCTACATACTGCCCTTTTGGTGATCTCTCCATCCACCTTCTTCCAAGCCTCTTCCAAATCAAGAACCCGTTCGAGACTTGGTGTTGGAGATCAACAATAAATTGATTGAAGACATCCTAAAATCTAAATTCTAGATCCATTGGTGCCTACCTACTTGTGGATTCAAGGATTCGAATCTGCCACAAGGACTTTTTCAAGCAAGGTGAATTTATGCATTTGCTTTGTTTATTTCTGCAATTTCAATTACATATATTTGAGGTTAATTCCTAAACTAGGGTTTGACCAAGGCAAACCCCTCCCCCACAACAAAAAAATCTCCTTTTTCTTGCAGGTATAGGTACAAAATAGTGGATTTGAGCCCAGATCTGGATACCCTTTTTGACAAACTTTCAGGATCCGTGAACAAAGTCACTTTCGGATCTGTGTAGGTTAGGGTTGACATTATTGGGTCAGGGTTGACATTTGTGGGTCAAGGTCGACCTTTTTCATAAGATGACATTGGAACAGAAAATGATTTCTGGGTTTTGTTCATCTTTGCATTAAGGTTTGGTATCAACTATTAGTTTTTCCAGAAACAGTCTATAGACCTCAGAAAACAACATTCTTTGATCTACACTATTTTAAGGTTGGTACTTCATCTCATCCATTTCAATTCCTATAACTATCATATACATTCCTTTCTAAAATGGGAATTTAAGATCTTTCCTCTTTGTTGTCATTTCTGAATGGATGATTCATTTGTGCATTGATCCTTCTTTTGGAGTAATCAATTTGGATCTTTCATTTGTGCATTTGAGGTTAAAAGGAACACCTTATCTTCCCCACACATCACACAAACATCTACATTTTAAAATGTGACATCTTTTCCATTGTTACACATTAGTAACATTTTTATATGTTACAAGTACACACTATGATGATTGAAGGAAAATTTGTGCACACCTATTGGAGAGATGCAGTCAATATAGAAGTCTATACTATCAACAAAACACAACTAAGGCCAGGCGTGGACAAAATACCTTATGAACTTTGGTTTAGTAATGTACCTACAGTGAAATATTTCAGAATCTTTGGTAGCAAGTGCTACATCAAGAGAGATGATGGTGTTGGTAAGTTTGATGCTAGAAGCGATGAAGGTATTTTCCTTGGTTACTCTACTAAAAGCAAAGCATACAGATGTTTCAACTTAAGATTAAAGAAGATAATTGAAAGTACTCGTGTAAAGATTGATGAAAAGTTCATGGTCCAAGAAAGGTACTATGAATATGCACCTATGATTGAAGATGAACCCAAGCCTAACAGTAAAGATACTATTATTGAAGAAATCTTTGATTGCATTGATGTATCATGTAATGACCTTGAATCAAGCAGAGAAGAATCACAAATTATAGAAGAAGTAACACCTAAGGTTCCAAAATTCACATCTAGATACCACTCTAAAGATGATATCATTAGAGATCAGAGCAGCAGTATTTTGACTAGATCAAAAGAAAAAATTTGAACAATGGATGAAGAGGTATGTTTACTTTCATAGATTGAACCTTTAAGTATTGAAGATGCTTGTAATGATTCTAATTGGAAGAATGCAATGAAAGAATAATTAGATAAGATAATTAAGAATGAGACATGAGAATTGGTTCCTAGACCCAGTGACAAAAATGTGATTGGAACAAAGTGGATCTTTAGAAACAAGATGAATGAAGAAGGTATAGTAGTAAGAAACAAAGCAAGATTGGTATGTAAATGATATGCACAAAGAGAAGGAATAGACTACACTGATACATTTGCCCCTGTGAGAAGACTGGAAGCCATTAAATTGTTATTGGCCTATGCAACATTCAAAGACTTTAAAGTTTATCAAATGGATGTACAGTTAGCCTTTCTAAATGGTGACTTGAAGGAAGAAGTCTTCATAGAACAGCCTAAAGGATTTAATCTTTCAGATAAACCAGACATGGTATGCAGATTGAAGAAAGAACTCTATAGTCTTAAATAGGCCCCAAGAGCTTGGTATGAGAGACTTGATGGTTATCTTACCAAGATTGGATTCAAGAAAGGTGCAACAGATTGTAACCTATTCACAAGAGAGACACCTAATGGATTACTACTAGTTGCCATATTTGTTGATGACATTATCTTTGGAGGTAGTGACAAGCTTAGTGCAACATTTGCAAAAGAAATGCAGAATGAATTTGAAATGAGCATGATTGGTTCTATCAAATATTTTTTGGGACTAAATGTAAAGCAGAAAGATAAAGGTATATTCATTAATCAACCAAAATATGTGAAGGAAATATTGAAGACCTTCAAGATGGAAGACGGTAAGCCAGTATGCACTCCTATGATAACAGGAAGCAAGCTTTCAAAAGATGATGATTCCACAGTAGTTGATAAGACATTGTACAAATATATGATTGGAAAACTCATTTATCTAACTCAATCTAGACCTGACATATCTAATACAGTTGGCATTGTTGGAAGATTTGCAGCTGAACCCAAGCAGAATCACCCTATGGAAATCAAGAGGATATTGAGATATCTAAAGGGAACTATAGACTATGGTTTATGGTATCCTAAATCAAAGAATGTACAACTTCATGTATATACAAATGCAGATTGGGTAGGTTTTATTGATGATAGGAAGAGTACTTCAAGAGGAGAAATATTTCTTGGAGATAGGTTGGGTTCTTGGATAAGCATGAAGCAGAACTATATTTCTCAGTCAACAAGCTGAATATGTTGCTGCAGCACTAAATTGTTAAACCATGGTTTGGATCAAGCAGATGGTTAAAGACTTTGGTATTCAAGTTGATTATCCTATTTTAATTCACTGTGATAACACTATCACTATTAAAATTTCTAAGAACCCTATGATGCACGCAAAGACAAAACACATAAAGATCAAGCACCATTTTCTGGAGAAAAGGTTGCAGACAAAGAAGTGAAATTGGACTATGTGAGCACCAAAGAATAGTTGGCAGATATTTTCACAAAACCTTTATCAAAATATACTTTTGAGTATCTCAGAGAGAAGTTTGGAGTAATTCCCTCTCCTAAGTCTGATTAGAGAATATAGGAAGAACATCAGTCTTTTGTGACTGATAAATGGTTGACTACTCTACTTCTAGAGTATTACCTATGCCTAATGGTTTATGGTGCCCTTTTCCATTGATTTCAAAGGGGGAGTATGTACTAAGGGGGAGCATATACTCTTGGGAAGTATATATATGGTACAAAAACACAGTCAGGGGAACTGCAACAGTGTAGAGAAATCTTTGTTGAGGATATTGAGAAGATTGTAAAAGAAAGAGGACACCATGAACAGAGGATGTTTTTAAAATCATATGTTGCCATCAATGTCAAAGGGGGATATTGTTGGAGATTTTCTTATATGCAGTGGATTGATTGTATGTTTGTCATTGATGACAACATATAATATACAGTAGTGATTCTATATGTACTTATCACAATGATGATATCAAGCCTTGCATGGATATATTCAAGTTGTAGTCATGTTTAGGATGTTATGTTCATACACGCAGAGTCAGATATGAAGTTTCAGTTGTGTTATGTAATTTTGTTATTGGCAGTTACAGTTCTGGAAGAGTATCTGTTCAAAGCTGATGTATTTAAAATGTTTCTTGAGTTGCGCCTATCTTCAGGATATGCGTGTGTATATTCATGATTAGTTATGAGTTAACTATGTTTGGTTAAATGCACCTATCATGTAACATCGGGATCATGTTATTTGAGATGATTTGGTGAAGTCGACTTAGTGAAGCGTCGTGTCTGTTCAATTTGTGTTGCGCAGGCTTAATATTGTTTGTGTGCTTAGTTAAGCTGACAAAGATGTTGTTGAAGTGTTTCCAAGAGCTGTCATGACCTTATAATTTAAAGAAGATACTTATAGTAGTTCATTTGTAAATGCAAAGTGTGAATGATAAGAACAGAGACAGAAAAAGTACAAAGTAGAATATCAGAGTTGTTTCATTCATCAAGGATCTATGTTAATAAGTAGTTGAAGATTACAATACATTAGAATTGATCAAGATAGTAGATCTACTATATAGTTCATCATCAGATATAGTGTATATCTATTCTATAGAAGGTTGTATCCTTCACCATTGAAGTAGTGATCTTTTGGACAGTGAGTCCGCACCCCTAACAGGGTTATTTGTAAAAGACTCTTAACAAGGTCAGACCCTTAATCAGGTCACTATAATTATTGCATTGTAAAGTACAACTCCTAATAGGGTTTAAATATCTTCTAATAAGGAATACTATAAACAAGTATAGTTCATTGTGGGTACTAATTCCTATGGGGGTTTTTACCATTTGGTTTCCCCGTAACCAAATTGAAGTTTTGTCTATCGTGTTATCTAAATGTGTATTTAATTTATTGTATTTTGAAGTTAAAAAGGGAAAAGAATTAAATTGGCTGATAACTGATTCACCCCCCCCCCTCTCAGTTATCCTTTGGGACTATTCTAACAATCCAGATATATCTCCATAATTCTTCATTATCTTCCATCCTCTACGTAGCCTCCTAAGACAAACTAACAGAGAAGGTACCTGAAGATTTATACCTCCAGATCCATCTATCTTCACATGATTAGGAAAAGAGAGTACAATCTGACAAGAACATAGATAAAAATCTCAAATTTTCTAGAAGTTGGTTGATGGTATATTGAGTAAGATCATCCCTTCTTTGTACATGTCCTATGAAATCTTTCCAATTAGCTTTATCTTCTCTCCAATAAATATAGTTCTCTACATATATACATTATTGATTATAAAGCCATCTTTTAATTTGAGATAAGGAGTTGACCTCATCCAGAGGTTTATCCCGATTCCATATATCCTCCCAAAATATTTATTTTTTATATTACCTATAACCAATCTACCACCTTTCTTAAGAGCATTCTTGACATTGATTATGCTTCTCCAAAGAGGAGAACCCACAGAGGAGGTCATTTCATATAATAAGGAATCAATATTTTGATTGCCAAGATACTTCACTTTCATGATAATAGCCCACTCCTAGAGCTCCCCATTAGCATAAATCCAATCTTAGCAATAAGATATTTGTTAAACTACCTAATTCTTCTCATTCCCAACTCTCTATCTTTCTTCAGAGTACACACCTTTTCCCATTTGACCAAATTTATTTGTGCCTTGTCCTTTGTGCCCATCCAAAGGAACCTATTTTAAATTCTTTCTACAATATCAGCCACCAATCCTGGGAATTTGAAAATGGAAAGAAAGAACACAAGAATGTTATGCAAACAATATTTAAGCAACAAAATCTTACCATCTTGACTAAGTAGTTTCCCTTTCCAACTTGCTAGTTTCTTCTCAAATCTCTCAATAAGATTATTCAAAAATAAAGGAGAAGGGAATTTAGCTATAAGGGGAAGTCCCAAATAAATTTCTTGAAGAGGAGAAACATTACAACCCAAAATCCAAGTGATCTTAGTTTGGAGAGAGTTTTCAACATAGGAAAAATAGATCTTACTTTTAGTGTAGTTTATCTATTGGCCTGAAACCTTAGAATAATTATCTAGGAGCTCCTTCCATTTTTTAGCTTTAAAGATGTAATGCTCTCCAAAAAGGATTGTAACATCGAAAAAATGTTGGTGGGAGAAGGAATGAAGTTTGGAAGCAGATCTCACTCCCCTTAAAGAATTGGAATCTCTACTTTTCTTAATATTTCATCCCAAAAATTTAATTACCATTATAAAAAGGTAAGGCGTGAGAGGATCTCCTTGAATTAGACCTTCGCTATAGAAAATAACCCTTTAGGGGAGCCATAAAATATGACATAATACATGGTGGTGGTAACAAAAATCATGATCATGTTAAATTTTTTCCCTTGAACCCAAACTTCTTCAACACAACAACAAGAATTGCCAATCAACTTGGTCATAGCCCTTAGATATGTCTAGTTTCAGTATCATACTAGCTTTTTTTGCTTCTATTGAGTGCACTATCTCCTGGGTCATTACTATAGCATCCAAAATATTTCTCCCTCCAACAAAGCCTTTATTCTGTGAAATAAGTTTTTACAACACCTTCTTAAATCTGTTGACCACCAACTTAGAAAGAATTTTATATAAAGTATTATAGAGGCTAATGGGTCTATAGTCTGACGTAGTCTGAGGATCATCCACCTTGGCAATGAGTGCAATTTAAGTAGAGTTTAGTTGTTTGACCACCTTCACAGTTCTGAAAGAAATTCTCATAGCATTAAAAATATCTTCCCTTATTATATCCAAAAACTCCTGGAAGAAATCTAGAGGAAATCCATAAGGTCTAGGGGGTTTAGAGGCACCAAAAATAATAATCACACTTCTAACTTCTTTAATGGAATTTTTTTTGGAAAGGTTCTTGGTATCCTCCCCGTTACTCAGAAAGGGGATGGCCTTAAGAAAACCAATGGGGTCTGAAAAGGTAGTATTGGCATTACGCTAGATATTAGCAAAATAATTCACTACTTCTTTAAAAATCTCAACTTCATCCTCCACAACATTATCATTTAGCAGTAGAATTTTTTTTAATTTATTTCTAATTCTATGTTTTAGGGTGGATTGATGAAAGAATTCAATATTTTTATCTCCTTCTCGGAGCCATTGAATTTTGGATTTTTGCTTCCAAAATATTTTCTCTTGTTTATTAAGTCTAACTCATTGTTCATGTAGGACTCTCTCTTGTAGACAAATGTCAAAATAATTTTCTCCCTTCTCCCTTCTCCCTTTGAATATCATTGAGTTCACTAGAAATACATTTTTCCTATAAAAAATGTTGCCAAATGAAGATCGGTTCCACCCTCTGTCTTTTTCTTTGATGATTTTATGTTTTAGGAAAACCTAGATCATCGCTAAACCACTAGAAGGAGTATTCCACTAGTGTTCAACAATTATTTTGAAATCTAGGTGAGTAATCCAAATAATTTCAAAACTTAAGGGTGAGGAAAATTTCCTTTTACCATCCATCCAATCTAAGAGAAGGGCACTATGATCAGATCTAGTTCCAAGGTGAGCAGTGAGATGAAAATCCATAAGATTCAACCAATTTGAGGAAAGGTTGAATCTATCCAATCTAACATGTATAATAATATTCCCATGTCTTCTATTAGACCAAGTAAATTTTTCACCATGTAGATCAATATACCTCATTCTTTTAGAAGTTAGAAAGTCCCCTAGATCCAACATTCTTTTACTAAAGTCTTCAGTACCACTAGACTTCTCTGAGGGAAAGAGGGGAGAGTTGAAATCTACCCCCATTATCCATATAACATAATTGTTTCCCAAAATTAAAGAGAATCCAAATATTCCCATAAAGATCTCATCTAAGACCTCACATTATGAGCATAAACATTATTAAAGTTCTAGGAAAAACCAAAAGCAACATTTTTAAAAGAGACAATCAAACTGATATTAGATGAATGAAACAATGAGCCCTTCACCTTACCAGGATTCCATAGCGTAGGTATCCCACCATAGGATCTAGTAGAGTCACATGTTTCCCACTCTTCACCATGCCAAATATTATTGACAATCTTCTTAAAACCTTCTCAATTCATTTTAGTTTCCTGTAGGATCAAGATATCAATTTTGTTCTCTTCAATTGAACATTTTAGCATGTGTTGTTTGTTATGGTTATTCAAGCCCCTCATATTCTAGGATAAAATATTCATAACAAAATATAAAAATGAACAACCACCACGTGATTTGTTTGACCACTCCAAAAGAATGGAGATCTCATTTATTTATTTTCTTAACATCAGAGAAACCATCCATAGTTCTATATTTTCCACTTGCTACCTCCTTTTCTATCTCTATTTCTTTACTCTTTTTTGTGTTGGTCTGCCTTGTTTAGATTTATTGCCCAGATCCATTTTTTCATTTTCTTTTATCCTTTCCCTTCTGCCACATTCTATTCAAATTCAATACCATCATCCTCATCTATAAGTTTGTGCCCTTTCTGAGGAGATGTGGAAGAAAACCCTAACAATGAAAGATGCCCCTTAATATTGGAGGATCTAGATAAACCACTAGTTGACTTAATTCACAATAAGGTCATTGTTCTTGTTACTATTTTGGGATTCCTTTTTATAGGTGGGACCACCAGACACATTCATTTCCTGTTGAAGATTTTGGGAAGCAACCTTCTTTCTCTACTAGGAGAAGGCCTTCATCTCTAGCACTTCATCAATGTTTGAGATATTTAGTTGGACCACCATTTTTTCCAAAATTGCCTCTTGAGTAGTGTAGAGGAAAGAGAAAAACTCGTTTATACACCCAACATTAATATTAGCTTTCTCATTATTGTTCTCTTCATTCTCACTAGTGTTATCTTTATTAGAGTTCAAGGAATTAGGTTGGATATCAGCAACATTAGTATCTAGGATATTCTGTAGAATATTAGGATTAGGATAGCCAGAGGTCGACACACCCTAATCCACAAAGTTGAACTTATTGTTAGAATGAATTTAGAATAACTAAGAGGGGAGGGCTGATTCAGTTATCCTCAGGTCTAGATACAGCAAATAAAAAAATTTTGAATTTCAGATCTACTTGGCAGCAGTAGCATATGTCAACAACTTTAATCATGCAGTCTACTGTCTATTGAAATTAGCTTGTAGAAACATAACAGTAAAACAAACCATAAGCATTCACACAACTTGACACAAGTATTTAACGTGGAAACCCAATATGGGAAAAACCACCAGTAACATGCTACCAAGTTTTCACTCTTCTGAAGTGATGCCCTATGAGGAGCCAGCCATGTTAAAGGTTACAATAACACACTGCTAGGTGTGACCTAGTTAATGGATTTAATAACCCTATCAGGAGTGGCCTTGTTAGAGGACTTAGAACATTCCACCTAAATGTCACCTTGTCAGAGGATTTATACAAATGACTGTTAGGTAAACCTTGTTAAAGGATTTAACTGATACAATGGTTAGAAAGTAATCAACAGTTGTGATCTGATACATAAAACTTAATTTGCAATTAAGATCCAATTACAGCTCTGATGTTAACTTACTGGATAGCCTGCATTTTCATTTCAACCTTTTGATCTACTTGGAAATCCGTCAAGCAATCACACATGCAACTCTCTACTTCTGTATTCAACCTTCTCTACTAGATCATGCTAAACAGTAAATAAACTATGCAACCCTTTTGCATACTCATCCAATTCACATTCAGTAGCACACCTCTTGCACCTTGAATGAATAAGCCCTTGAGGTTATCATATACCTCTCTGTCTAGGTCAAATAAATATTTTTCCGCTTAAACAAGATCGTAGATCTTAGGTTAGGTCAGATCCAATAGATCATTCCATGTTTGCATTACATTTACTTCTCCAAAGTAGCCTCTAATTAAATCTTGAAACTGTGCATTAATTACGGTTACCCATACATTAAATGACGTGGATCAATCTTTAATTAACATTACATATCCCAATAAAATTAACTAAGTCAGCCAGAGATCTCAAATCTCATCATTAATCCAATTACTGTAA
>MU224451.1:3939908-3957294 GCA_018584345.1 Thuja plicata
ATATATTATCTAATATATATAATATATAATCTAATATCATATGAAGTATGGAGAAATGGGAGGGTAAGAGGGAGAAAGGGGAGGGAAAATTAAAAATTAAAAATTCTACCGGTTTTATCAGGTACCCGATTAGGCTCGGTATTGCTTTGTGCACCATACCTACCTGGTCAACTCTTCAAATGTCTCAAAAATGTGTTTTTCCCCTGTTTCTTTGAGTTCTAGACTTCGACCATGTAACTGACGAATTTTTTTTGACCCGAATTTGATGAAACAAAAAGGGTATCTTAAGGAGACTATCAACTTTCTATCCATATAATTGCTGTCAAATTTTGAATTCGGTAAGTAATTATTAGTTATTTTCTAATTGAGTTACCTCTAAAGTGCTGATTTATATACTAATTGAAAAATGGCTATAACTTTCAGATGGTATAACATTTTTGAAAACCGAAAAATGCATCACATTCTATGCTTGGCCTACTATAAGAAATTTTTTTATTTTTTTGAATTTGGTAAATTTTTCAATGAGTTAAGGTGGTCAGACACGGGTGTTTTTTTATTCTAAAAATGTTGTAGCAGATAATTCATAATTAATTATTTTTCTAGCATAAAATTACGCAAAAATATGCGTCACATCTGAGAAGGAGTCTACTACTTATATATAAAATATTATGAAAAAATATTATCATTTGATTATGATTAAGGTGGTCAGACATACACCTACTTCTTATTTTTTTCCTGAAATTTTTGTACTGCTGCATTGAAATCTATACTTTTCACCAATCATATTAATTTTTTTTCAGAAAAGGCCTAGTAGTTTAGAAACTACATTCAATTTCCTACAGACTCTATTCTTACAACTTTTTGATATTAGGTTGATAGCTAGTTCAAATTTTCACGTCAAGTTGACTAACCCTGATTTTGCTATTTTTTCATTGCCACTTAAGGGCATAGTTTGGCCCCCCATGATCTTGCACATACCCTCTTCCTAACCTCTCATGGCAAATTAAATGGGGTACAAAGGCCCTATTCTAGCTAGACTCATGGAACGGTCTTCCTTAGTTGTCCACTTTGCCAAATCTACAAAGAGCCAAATCCATACTGCAACAGTTCTAGGGAGATAGAGTTGAAGATTACCTCACATGGACTTATGGGACTGTCAAATGGAAAGACCTCTCCCAAATTCAGTTCCCTCAAACAGAGAAAAAGGAGCTAGAAGACAACCTTAAATCTAGGTTCATGTCGATCGTCGGTGATAGAGACAAGCTAATCTAGACGAAGAGTAAGTTAGGTAAATATACAGTCAAAGAAGGTTATCAATCTCTATTTGTGGCCCCATCCATACCAAATTCCACTCTTAAGTTTGCCTGGCATACTTTCATTCTACCAAAAAATGGGGGTGTTCTTTTGGTTAGCAATCCAAGATAGGATCTTATCCAACACAAGGTTAAAACGCCTAGGGATCACAGACACATTCCCATGCCCATTATGTGGTGTGGTTTTGGAGGACACAAATCACCTTCTAGAAAGTTGTGATTTCGCACAATTTATTTGGAAATGGGCTCTCAACAAACTAGGATGGAGCAGTCTCCTACAAATTACATTACAGTTTATATTACAATAGTGGCCTCTCGTGCATCAGGAAAATTTCTTCTCTATCATTTGGAGAGTTATTCCTGCTATAGTAGTCTGGTGCTTGTGTTGGGAGAGAAACAAAAGGATTTTCAGGAAACAAGTCTACTCGGAAAGTTTGGTATGCAAAATGGTGGAGAAAATATTATGGAAATGGTAAATGCTCATGTGTCAAAGGTGAAAAACCTATCTTCAACTTTCACATCTTTTGATAATGCATTTTTTAGCCAATTGGCCCCAAATTGCTATACCACTCATAGGTGTTTTAATTGGGAAAATGCCTAAACATCAAATTAGAAAACATGTCAAATGGATCCCACTAGATCCTAATCACATTAAACTAAATTTTGATGGGGCAAGCAAAGCTAACCCAGGGAAAAGTGGTGCGGGTTTTGTTCTGAGGAATTCAAACAAATCTCTTATGTTACCAACGCATTGTAAACTTTCAGAAGGATCCAACAACATGGCCGAAGCTTGACCATTACTCTGTGGGATTAGATCGGCAATTAAACTGGGAGTAAAGGACTTGCATATTGAAGGAGACTCCCTATTGATAATATCATATCTGTCCAAGAAATCTACAATTAGTTGGGAGATAAAATACATTATGCAGGAAGTGACTAAACTCCTCCTGGATTTCACTTTGTACACCCTGTTACATTGTTATAGGGAGGGGAATAAACTAGCCGATTAGCTAGAAAATTTGGGGTCGAGAGTGATGAAGTGAACTGGGAAAGAGAATATGTATAGGTCCAATCAAATCAATTACAATCCTTCTTAATGGAGGAATGTGGTCAACAACTCAAGAAAATGTCATGATGTGGATTTCGTATGGGAATAACTGCTCCCAACTTGGCCAGTATATAATATCTGTTGTCAGATCTAATTAAGGTAATGCATGCTAAGTTCATTTGGTGGGATATCAATTTATGATCGTATCACATTGGCACATATGGGAGGGCTTGAAATGGCCAAGTCAATAAATGAAAAATCGAGCCTTTAATTGTAATGATTAGAATAGTTGAGGTGTCATTCAGCAAGACCACAATTGTGTCAAGAGAGGACGAATGCCTAGGAGTAATATCCAATATATCTTTTCATACTAATTGCAGTGCAAGGTCCTGAGATTCTCATTATCTGTAGCATGTATGACATTTAGCCCGAGATCAGTCACATTTGTCCTCCTCATCATGATGTAGTCATCCTTCATGGCCTATTTATCCCCCAATTTTGTTTAGCTCGCTACCGTTTTGAAGTTCTTTTTCATCCTAATTTGAGATTAAGTGGAGGCGAACATGGATTACAGGGAGTTAAATCTCATAATTTACCTACAGATTAACGAGTAGGAACACCCACTATCAAGCCCATATTTGGGAAGACAGATTAAAATTTATTTTAAGCCCCTCCCGGGTCATGTCATTGACGCAATCAGGGATATCATTGGGGATGGTATCCTGCTTCCAGATGCTCCAAGGCACGTCTTTCATTCTCAGGTTGTCTCAGTGTTTTTGTTGAATTGGTATGATATGGTGCCAGAATATGGTGTTTTATTTTGTATGGCCAACAAGATACTGCAACCAGAATTTTCCATGAAAGGTGAACTCCAGGAGGTGATAAACGGATACCAGTTGCTGTCCTCCAATGCATGGGTTGGGGGTCTCTCTCTGCCGGTCGACTTAGATCAGAAAATAGAGATAGCTCACCTCTATGACATCCTAAAGATGGTCTTGGAGGGACGGGATCTCCAGCACCTTAGGAGAGAAATTATTAAGTTCATGGATATCTTACCAAGTAGGATGGTTGTGAACACTTTCCTGTTATTTGAGCAAATATCAATTATGCTAGCGTTTGTAGAAAATGAAGAAAAAGCGCAATCACCATCGGCTTCAACCACTCCAGCACTTTCGACTAACTCAGTCAGTGGTAGGGCCTTGGCCAAAAGAAAGAAAAATGTGGGAGAAAACTAATTCTCTGCTCCTCCAATTTTGGTTCACTGGGGTTTTGCTCCTTTTCAGGATGGCATTTTTTTTGTCTCACTGGTATAGGTTGTTGTAGTATCGGAGGGTTAAATAGTTTTTGGCTTATCTAGCTGTATATAGCTTGCTCTATTTTACATATTGAATGGGGTACTTTGAGTAGTTTACATGGTTGTTTAGGTTATTTTATAGATGCCTAACCAGACTCTTTGGTATGTATGTAAAGCTTTTGTAAGGGCAAGGATAGAGGGTTTTCTTGCCTGATTCTTTCCCTCTTGAGCCTTCAAAGCAGTGTAAACACTATATTTTAATGGCATAGCCATTTTTGCCAAAATAATAATAATAATAATAATAATAATAATAATAATAATAATAATAATAATAATCCAAACAAGGATAAGAGTTTTTCAATCTCAAATCATAAAAAAAAAGCAAACCATTTCTTAGTGATTAGAGTTAAGGATTGAAATGATGCTCAAAATAAAAGTTATATACTAAAGGCAATAAAAATTGAGGATGTATTGGTTCAAGACACCGAAAAGGATGTTAGGTTGTTTGATACACAACATGATTCAGTTATTGGTTACTTATTTATTATATGTGAATTGTTTGTGATTTTGTATATTTAAAATATACGCTTATATATAGTTCTTAAGTTGAAGTCCAAATGTTATGTACCTTCAAATGCTAAATCACAATTTTCATATAATTGTGTGATTTGACACTATTACTAGGGGTTATCAAAATTTATTTAGTCTATGTACCAAATATTCATGCTCAAGAATAATTTGGCTCTTTATCTTTTTTATAATTGTAGCTTTGGGTATTTATATTACAAATGATTAAAGTTAAATATTAAATATTGTTAGTTTGAACTTTATTGTAATATCATTCTATAAAAAATTATTAAGCATTGCTTAAATATTTTAGGGTATTTAATCATCATGTATAGTTCATCGTAGAAGGAGAGGTATGAAAATAAAGTGTACTTAGAAGGTAATAAGTCATTTTAGTATTCTAGTACATGGTAAATTAGACTTTGTAGGTATTTTATTCTCTTTTAGGAGAGGTAGATGAGCTTCCTACCTTACCTAAATTGATGCACATAAAACTTATCGTCATTGGATTTAGTAAAAAATAATAACAAAATGATAATGTAATTCTACATTATTTATAATTACTCTCCTTGTTTTCATATGATATAGAATTTAAATAGGAAATGCTCTCTCCATTTCTCATCTCATACATAAACTATTAAATTCAAATTATTTTAATCTGTATACTAGGAACAAGCTTGCCCACTTTTCTTGGTGCACTCTTTCTAAATTCTTCTTGCATGTAAATGTTTTCCCCATTTTAGAGTTTCATATCTCAACTACCATTTTAGTATGAAATAGGTATTTTCCGCCTCTACATTACAATTCAATTGTCTTGGTCATCAACTTATGACTTTTACTTGAAGCAATATTCTTTGGTAAATGGGTCTATGTTTCATGTAAATTTTATACATATTTGATATAGTTTTTAAATGGAAATCAATTTTTTATATTTTAAAATCTATACAAGTTCCACATTATTTTCAAATAATACATTTTATTGGATATTTTGTATTCCTAGTGAAATTATTGCTATCTCTAATATAATTTAAATTTTAGCCAACAAATTGACTTTGTAGTTGACCCATTTCTAAATTCGTTTGGATCACTTGACACTATGTCATGCACAATTACTTGTGTGCTTCCTCCCTCATCACTTCATCGTCCCATCAATGGAGACTAAAGACAATGATAAGTCAACAACTCTAAGCAATATTATTGGCGTTAGCTAGTGCCCTCTCTTGTAGTATGTTCCTAATCCATCTTTGTGATTTTATAATAATAAAGACAAGCTAGTCTTGGTGACACAAGAAGTTTCGTCACCTAACCTTAATAATTTGTTTGTATTAAGAAGATCTTGACGATTGGAAAGTAACATTAGAAAACAAAAAAAGTAGTTGAGATCCTATTCCCAATGGCACGGGGCCTTGTATACTTCGTAGCATATCAAAGGCATTCAAACTTGCTCTTAGGCATCTTGCATGTCTCAAATTGCACGGTAGACGCTCACTTTCATTGCCAAAAAAGTGGAGATTGAAAAGATCTTCCTTTCAATTGCGTTTTTCACGGGTAATCTTACCATTGACTTTTGATTTATACGCGTCGGATGGATTTTAATGTCCCAAATGGCTGTCATTATAAAAATAATAATGAAAAGTAGGAATATCTATTCCAAGGTTGGCACCTGAGATTATAAACATACCTTCCTCGACTATGCAGTATGCAGGTAGGGCATCTACTTCACCTCTCAGTATTTTCTAATTGCCCTTTTTCACCGACTTCAAACCAGGCCATTATTTTATATAGCAAGGTCGATTGAATTTTCATCACTACTGACCCGCGTTTCCTGTTGTGGAATATCATCGTCATCAAGTAAGAAATTGGTAATGAGCTGGGACAACCTGCACATTATTATATCTATATCTATATTTATATCTAGTTTTAGGCGAGCTTATGAGAGAACCGGAAATTTTTTGAGGATACATTTACAATTCATTACATACTCCGCATAATATTGAATAACTTAACCTTTAGGAAAATGAATAATGACATCTCTATATAGTGGACAATAATATATTAAACAAAAAGTTCAAGAAATAGTTGTGACATTACTTTCATAATATTGAATAATTTTAACCTTTAGGAAAATGAATAATGACATCTCAATATAGTGGATAATAATATATTAACAAAAAGTTCAAAAAATAGTTGTGACATGTTTTTTATCAAAGTGTTAAAGTTCCTGTCAATAGTGCAATGCATTTAGAGTTGATATTAAAGAGAAGAGAAAAAATTAAAGATGTAGGTAACAAGATGAAAAATGTTGTTGAAGATTGTGCATGGGAGAGGTAGAGAAAGGGAAATAGGTAGATATAATTTAGTCAATAAACAAAAATAGTAAGCAAATATATTTTCATTTTCAATACTTAGGTATTATAGAATTGTTTTTTCAAAATTTAAACAAATAATATCATAAGGAAAAAGTTGAAACTTGATAAGTGCCAATTACACTAGTTAAATGCCAATTAAGCTAGATAAATGTCTATTTCACTGGTCATAATCCAATATTCATAAAATAGAAAACTGTAATGTAACATTATGAGCACCAAGATTTATTCTTAAACATTTTATTGTAATTAATTTTTATACATGTATGTCTATAGTTTTGTTTTTTTAGTCTTATTTAAGTTACTATAATATTAATCAGCAATAATATAAAATATTCATCCTCCATGATTTTTAGCATAAAGTGCTTGCATTGAAACTATTAATATAAGAATTAAAGATAGATGAAAAAAAATATTGTAGATGCAAAAAAAATCTTATATTTGATTTTGGTCAAAATTGAGAGAGAAATGTTATGTAAATTTTTAAAGAAATCAACATTAAAAATATGTGTGAACATGAACACTAAATTTAGAATTTGTATCCCCTTCTTAAAGTTGTGTAAGCTATTACATCCGCCTAATGAAAAAGATTTAGAAAACTTACAATTTTTTTTTATTACAATAACATGAAGTTTTTTGTTTATCTTTTGAAATATTTTGTATCAAATATATAATTTTTTGTCTCTCTATTTTTAACATAAAAAGCATTCACACTAATATAGTGTCAATGTTAGGAATATAGGATGAATAGGTAAGTGAATAATCTACTCTTGTTGATGGACCGAGGAATGCAATGACCTTTATGATTGATTGATTCCTCATTCTAATCAAGCATATATATTATTCAAAGGGTTAGCAACTTGGAGGATCATGACTCTTCATGATGTCTATTAATAACTAACAAATATGGTTAGTTTACTTAACATCTCTTAATTGATCATCTCTAGACAAGATCAATTTGCATAGGAGGAGTTTCTAGAACAATAAACATAATTAACTATTAAGAGTGATATGTATTAACATTACAGTCCAGATTATAATCTGAGTGTAATGCTAATGAAGAGCATTACATAACTGATATAATTATATTTAATTATAACTCTATTAGACATTAAATCTGATTGAAACTATATTTCAACACTCCCTCTTAGTAAAAGAAGATTTAAGTCAAACTCTCAGTCATGAAAATTTAAAACCAACAACTCAATGTTGTCTAGCCATGAACATAATATTTGATACTGTCCAGAACACATCATGAAAATTTGAGACCAACAACTTAATGTTGTCTAGCCATGAACATAGTCCATAACACATCATGACAATTGAAACCTGTTAGTAAACAGATTTTTCTTTTCAACTTAATTCTTAAATAGCCAAAATGATTAAGAACAATCAAATATAATAGTTGGAAAATTGTTATTGAAGAAACTAATTTCCCTCTGAATTTAAAGGTACAGCTCCCTTATATGGATGATTTCCAGTGAATTTTGCTCTTTCCTAATCTAACAGGGGTATGTTCTTAACCTGAGAACAGAAGAGGCAAACCAAGCTAATCCTAGACAGGGAATAGCTCAGGCAGGGCAAATTCAACTCTTAATCTAGCCAAATCTGAGATTTCATCAATCAGATTAACTCCCAAAGTTGGTAATGCATAGACTTCTCTTGAAAATGCAGATGCAGAACTAAAGACCAATGATGAAACAACAATGAATTTATCTATATCATAAGAATGTTTCCCAAACTTAAGATAACAACTAATTTCCCCTTTTGCTAATTGTATCAAATCATAATACAATGCTCTGGTTTGAACGCAGATTATAAATCCAAATTCAAAGAAACATCCAAATTCAACAGAAATATAAGTGCAATGCGAATGGAACAGATAAAACAATGGTATTCAGACACAAAATTTGACTCAGCAAAATGCTATCTTTCACACCAAAATTTAGACGACCTTTGTATTGATTTTGAAAATAGTACATATAGAGTCCCAAATTGGGCCGTTAAAAGAAAGGGGGAGAACCGAAACGGTTCAACTTCCCCAACTAGAAATGATAACTGAAAGATCATCTATTACATAGTATCAAAAATAGAACAAGGGGGAATCTATTTAAGCTTCAGTTTCCTTCCCCTTGTCTAATTTAGCCCTATAGGCCGTAACAGCTGTAATGACTTGAATGAGTTCTTCACGCCTATTGAGGTGGACATTAGTGTATCGAATGAGCCACCTGGAATGTTCCTTGGCAAGAATATTAATGGCATTAGTTTGATCTTTCAGTTCCTCTGTCGCTCTAAAAATGCATCTAGTCAATTGCTGGAGTTCTAGTATTTTGTCTAGATGAGAGGCAGAATCTTCTGTCAGTTTATGCAAATAACCAGAAAATGAATTCTACATATTGGCTACTCTGATTATTTCTTTGCCTTGACCACTGGTCTGTGATTCTGTATGAAGCCCTACGAGGAGTTTGAAATCTTTTCTCTACTCTTCTTTGATCTTGACATCTGTTTATTGCAATCCTACTTCAGCCTGGATGATCATCTTGATCTTAAACTCCAGACTTTGAAGCCATTTGATCAAAGGCTCATCTCTTTTCTGTGAAATCTTAGCTTTTAGAGCTTCTTTAGTCTTCATTTTTATTGCCACATGCAACATAACTATACATTCCTGGCACTTCACCCTTTCCAACATGAGAGTCTGTAGGTTCATAGAAATGTTATTTCTCTCTACCTCCAACCTTAGAAGGGTGTTATCTATTTGTTCAACCACTACTAGTCCCTCAGACTTGAGCCTCTCAATCCACCGTTTACCAATCTTTCCATAATGTCGGTCCTCTTGCAACTTAGCCAAAATGGCTTAGTTCTCCACAACATTGGGATGAAAGGTGGTTCGGGTGCTAGGAACGCTTGCAATCAAAGTGAGGAGCTTCTTGATGAAGTTGGTCAGCTCAGCCACTTCTACCTTAAGTTGAACTTTGGCAGTCTTGAGCTCCTCGAGCTCTTCTTCTATCACTACATTGGTAGATTTCCACCAATCCACCTTGGTTTCATGACGAGCCAACCCCATGTACAATGACTACAACTGAAATTCTGAAGCAGTCATGTCTTGGAATCTACCTTCCTTAGTTGGCTTGGCCACTTCCATGGTGAAGTGCCTAGTTTCAGGATCATGACCCAGGGTAGACATTGTCTTAACTTTCTTCTGTTTACCCGTAGTGGCCTTGGGCTGAAAGGCTCATGACAAAGTGTCTTTGCTGGAAGCCCCTTCTTCCGCCTACTTTCTCTTACTTTTCAGAGTATGTTCTATCCATGACTCTGGGCTAGTGACTTTATTGGCAGAAACCAACTCCTTAATAAACAATTTTCTGATGACTGGAGGTGTAGCCTTTGGTCTCGAAGAAAATGGATTTACTAAAGTAGGAGAAGAGGATACCAATTTGGCTACTGAAGTGACCTTCTTATTCTTCCTAGCCTCTCCTTCTGATTCTGTGGTCAAAGGCGTATCTTCACCCACTTCCAGTATGATGGGAGACCCCCTCCTTGGAGAATCCTATGTCAAGGTGTCAACCAGGAAATCTACTATGACTTCTTTTACTGACCATTCTAGTTCTGCATCCTTGGTGAGCTCCTGTGTTGTTTCAAAATTTGGTAGTGAGCCTTCTCCACAAGTCTTCTCCAATGTGATTGTTTGCTCAGGAGGTTCATCACCTCCTCCTGCCGGTTGGGTTGATCCTTTAGCAACAGTTGGAATCATTATCGACAAATTGGTTGTAGTACCAGCAGTATCCTTTGTCGAGGTTCGCTGAGCAGGAGGTTTCCTTTCTGATCTCTTCCTTCGGTCTACAGTCCATTCAACCCATTATTCTGTTCTTTTTTAGATACACCCATTAGAGTTAGTAAATTGCTAATGGCTTGGTCTAGCATGGGTTCAGAACTGACAGGGGTGAGCTTTATCTCCTCTAGATATGAATCATCATACATATGATTGCCATCATCTTCTAGCCCTTCTACTGCAATGCTAACATTGAACCTTTTGATTTTTTCAATAGTTAATTAGGTGTAGAATCTCTCTTTGCTTTCCAAATTATCCTTACAATTAGCCCAGTAGTCTTCAATATCATGTACATGATGAATTGTGTGACTCATTTGCAATACATCCCTGGCATAGTTCACTGGGTCATATTGCGGTCTCAAGGCATCGTAGGTTTCCAAAGAAGACCTCTTTGAAAATGTCTTGAGAACATTCTTCGCCTCTAACTGCGATGCGCAGCTGTAAGCTCCAATGGTCATGGGGAAGTCGTATCCCTTCTTCTTAGCCTCAACATAGAGTAAGTTCACCTGGAGTGCTTGCGTTATTACCTCGATCAACACGATCATGTTAGTAGGATACCTGGGCAGCTTCAAAGGAAAATCATCAAAACCTACAAGATGAAGATATGAGAAACCTCTAAATTGAATGAAATAGCATCCAAATTTGCTGATGAAAGCCATGGCTTTAGGGGAGAATCTCCTTTCTAGATAGCCTTGTAACTCCCTGCACAATCTCATGGTAAATGCGTCATTAACCAGAAGATACTCAGAATAACTATTATGCAATTGCAAAGAGGGGAAAAATTCAAAACTCTTGACATCATCAGGAAATTCCTCTAATCTGGGAAGACCTGGCCAAATATGGAGTGTAGCCAAAATATATAAGAGGACTGAAGATAAGTAAAATTCATTCTGGCATTTAGCTTTATCTAGGGCCTCCGAGAGATTCTCACTTACAATAAGCGCTCAATCAATGAAGTGATGTTGGGAACAGATTACCTGAACCAAATAGAAGTGATGATCAACAAAATTGAGTGCCTCACTCTCACCTCTGATCCTGTGCAGTAATACCAGAATGTCAACGATCTTTGGCTTCATATTAGTGCCGTATAATGTCTTTGGCAGCTTCCCTTTGGTGCTCTTGGGTTCTTGGAACCATGCTTTCATTATCTCCTTCTTCCAAATTGACTTTTTGGCAATATATTCAGTCATTGCTTGACTATATGTCATTTTTGAATACTCGGCTTGCTCTGGGATGTGAAGCAAGTTATGGACCGATTCCCCATCAATAGATAACAACACCATATTGTTGGGAAAGAGAATTTTCCTGGTATCTGGGTTGTATCGAGCGATACATTCTTGGATCAATTCGGGGGCTTGAACAACCATGGGAAAACCAACGACCTGAACTAATCTTCTCTCCTTCAAATTCTCTGTAATAGGATGTATCTGGTCCACTTTTAATCTATTTTGGAAGTTCTGCATGTCAAAGAACATCAGAGATGTATCCAAAATCTTATGCCATTCAAAAGTAATGTCATTCATTCCAGCAAATCCCATGAATTTGAAAGCCATGCTTTTGATGATTTGTATTTGGAAATTAGAAGTATCTCTTAAGGATGCAGGAGCAAGGAATAGTTAAAATATGAGACTTCAAATTCAAAACAATTTTGGTGAACAAATGGTGGCTCTCATTCGCAACTTTCAACCGATTTTATAACTTTTGAATTCTTACCATTTAACGGCTGACTTCCCGTGCCACATGAATGAAAAGACCCCAATATTAATGAAAAATCATGTTATGAAGTAAAATGACTTTATTTGAATTAATTACCTTGCTTTTACGGGCCATTAAGAAATGTCTTTTCACTTTTAGTAATCGCAACGGTAACTTTTTTGAGGTAGCGGAAAATCACTTTTTTTCTTCTTCTTTGGGTGGAGAAGTGCTCTTGGAGTTCTCTTAGTTAAAAAATCCACCAAGGGAGAAATTTGGTCTATCAGGATGCCAAAATGACATGTGTTGATTTCATCTGCCTTCTTTATATCTTAGATTTTTTATGAGACAGGTTCTTCTTTGAAATTGCTTGATTTAAATGGTTTGGCAAAAAACATACTCTGTGGGTCAAAACCCGCCTGTAGGAGTAGGGGAGAAACCATTTTCCACTTTTCTGTCTTTGACTTATTTCCTCAATTTCTTTCTATTTAATCATTCCCTTTAGCTTGCAGAGGTGTAATCCAGACACAACAACCCTTCTTAAGCCTAAAGGATCCATTTTAGAACTGTACTTCTTGCTGAGACATCACTTAGTAGTCATCGGGGGAAGATGCATAGTCATCGGGGGAAGATGCACTCTGTTGATACTTTTCCGCCAGTGGAGAAGCTTGAGCCTGATTCTCCACCAAGCTACAAAATGAAAGATTACATCTACATACTTCCATTGTGTGTAACACTGATGTTAGAAATATTCAAACCACGACCTTTACTAGATTGGGAACTTAACCTACCCAATGAAAACATGAACTTATAAATAGAAACCCTCCAGTTCACAAAAGAGAAGGCAATTTGGAAAAATCTGGTAAAGGCTCCCTAGCCTAAAGGAAATTTTTCTAGACTTAGAATCAGGACTAACAAGAAGCTTTCAAGACCACCACTATATATTAAACACTCACTTTTGTCTGAAAGGTATGTAGAACAAAAGTGGGGCAACAACTAGCTCTATCTAGGGACATGGACATTCACATGTCCAAGCAAGGAATCTCAAATCTCTGGTTTCGCAAAGCTCAACAAAAGATGGCTCACAAAAAAACTAAAGCAAGACGCGAAAAGGGAAAAGAGGAAGGGAACCTAACTAGGAAAGCAAAAGCAAGAACTAAACGTAACTATTGTACAATATAGGGGTTACCTATTTTCTATTTAAATCTGATAGAGCTTCAAATCCTGACCATTATACATTAGGGGTAGTGCTTCACCATCTGGATATGTCAATCTGAAAGAATTATTCTTGAACGCTTGATGGATCTTGAAAGGTCCTTTCCATAGTGTTTCAAATTTTCTGTGCATGCCCTTGTGTGCCCTACACTTGTCCCACAACAACACCATGTCTCCTATCATAAATTTTTGGGGTCTGCTCTTTTTTGTCAAACAAACTCTTTACACGTATCTGATGCTGTGTAATGTGGTCAACCATTTTCTCTCTTTCTTCTTCTAGTTTGTTTAGGTATAGAATCCTCTTTTCTAAACCATTTTCATGCATGCCATCTTCTACTGCCATTCTTAGTTTGTAGGTTACTAGCTCTAGTGGTAATGGAAGGCTGGCCTCTACTCCGTAAATAAGTTCAAAAGGGGATACGCCTATGGCTCTCTTGGGAGTCACTCTATCTGCCCAGAGGGCTTCATAGATTTTCTTATGCCAGGTTCTTTGGTTGTCTGTTACAAGCTTCTTCATGATATTCACCAAGTTTTTATTGCTGGATTTGGCCTGACCGTTCCCTTGAGGGAAATAGTTAGAAGAATGACTGACCATGATGCCATACTCAAAGAAAAATTTAGTAATTTCTTTAGAATAAAATTATGGAGCGTTATCCATAACTAACTTAATAGGCACACCAAACCTTACTTGGATGCTTTCTTTGATGAATTCACATACTACTTCTGAATTAGTCCTCTTAGTTTCTTTTACCTCTACCCATTTTGTGAAGTAGTCAGTTGCAGTGATTATGTAGGTATGACCTGCACTGGACGTGGGGTTTATAGGACCAATAAAATTGAGACCCCATTGTTGGAAAGGGCCTTCAATTATTATCGGTCTTAGAGGAAATGCTGCTAACTATGGCTTTCCGGTAAACATTTTGCATGTATCACATTTTGCTACCCAGTGGTAAGCATATCTGAACATTCTTGGCTAGTAATAACATTGCCTCAAAATCTTGAATGCGGTAACTAATGAGGAGAAATGCCCTCCATAGGGTTCATCATGAAATACTTTTAACAAATTCTCTTGTTGCTGTCTGTCGACACATCGGAGAAAGGTCCCGTATATTGATCTCTTATATAAGCTATCTTGCCAGATAACATATTTAGAAGCCTTCAATTTCAGGTCTCTTCTTTTCTTAGAAGTTAGCCCTCTAGGGCATTCACCATATGTAGGGAAATATACAATGTTTTCAAACTAGGGGTCTTGCATACTTACTGCCAAAACCAATTGTGTAGCCTCTGGATCTTCGCTTTCTTGGTTTTCCGCCATTGCCCTGCATAGTGCATTGCCTCTCACCAGCTTTGTGGGCTTGATCTCTACATCATATTCTTGTGTTTTAGCTACCCATGCTCCTCTGTTGTTGCATCCTACATCCTGTTGAGTCAATATGCTCTTCATTGCGATATCAGGTACATACACAAGAGAATGTGAGTGTAAAATGTAGAATCTAAAATTCTTTAAAGCCTTAACGACTGCAAAAGCGTGTTTTTCAGTTTGGGAATATTTCAGCTAATGATTTTTTCAGAGGTGTGCTCATAAAAGTAATGGGAGCTTGGACTCCCTCCTCATTTTCTTGCATGAGAATGGCTGATGGAGTATGTTCGGAAGAATAACAATAGATTACAAAGTCTTTCTTGTAATCAGGGTGACATAACATCAGAGCATTGGCTATGGCGTTCTTAATGTTTTTGAAGGCTTTCTTACAAGATTCATTCCACTTGAAATTGACATTTCCCTTCATCATATTAACTATACATTTAGTAATTTTTGAAAAATCTGGAATGAACCTCCTGAGAAAGTTAACCTGACCAAAAAAAGATTTTACTCCAGTTTTATTCACAGGTAAACTCAATTGCTGAATAACTTTGACCCTTTCTAGATCGATTCTTATGCCTTCTTGGGAGACAATGTGACTGTTACCCAAAAATTTCCCATCCTATGCATTTTGGCCCTTGTCTGTGTTTCCCGCTTAAAAATGGTTAAACCTTTCAAAAAAGTCTTACTCTTGTCTCGTCGCGCAATCGCGGTGAAATTTGATTCAAGTTATTAAGTTGCGCGAGTGCGCGACGAGCTATCATCGCGCAATCGCGATCTATTCTTGCCCAGGTCCCATCCGTTCTCGACTGAGCAACGAGCTAGAATGAATATCTCATCGCGCAATCGCAAGTCATTTTCCAATAGTCATGCCCCGTCTGTGGGTTGGCGACGAGTGGCAGTAAATGACCATCGCGCAATCGCGATCAGTCAAAGTCAAGGTTTATAAGGACCACGAGTGGGCGATGAGTCATTTTCAATGATGCGTCGCGCGGTCGCAATGACTGTTTCGTGACAGGTTTCAAGGTTGCGGGTGTGCGACGAGCTGAAGGATAATGTCATCGCACACTCGCCGAGTAGAAAAGATGAAGATGATATAAGTCACGAGTATGCGATGAGCAAAGAGGACAAGTCATTGCTCAGTTGTCGATGGATAAAGGCAAACAGAATGCTGCTCGCGACCTTGCGATGAGTAGAAGCGGGACCCATCGCTCAGTTGTAGGGAATAAGGATAAGTCAAAGATCAACCTGTGAGTGTGCGACTGAAGAAAACAAAGAAGGTGTCGCGTAGTCGCCGAGCAGTTTGGAACAAAGAAAAGGAGCTCGCGAGTGCGCGACGAGCAGAAAGCAAGGCCTCGTCGCTCACTCGCCAAGCAATGAACATAAAAGCAATACAGTCTGCGGGTTTGCGACGAGCTGGGGGAGGAATGTTGTCACGCAGTCGCTGGACAAGGAAAAGTAAAGAAAAGCAGCTCGCGATCTTGCGACGAGCAGAAAGCCAGAAGTCATCACACACCTGTCGATCATTTAAGATAAAGGAAGTGTCAGCTCACGAGCGTGCGACGAGCAAAAATTAGGGGTCTTGTCGCTCACTCGCTGAGCAATGAAGATAAAGAACGGGGTCCACCTTCAGTCGTGAAGTCGCGTGAAGAATTCAACAGTTGATTAAACATCTTCTGACTTGGCTACCATCCCTTGGTCGCCTTGTTGCCAGAACAGATGATGACTCAGCTTCATCGGTGTACAACAGATGGACCAGTGGCCGTGTGACAGATGGCATAGGACGTGTAGATGTGGGCCCTCAGTCGCCTGATCGCCAGACAGGGGAAATGGATCACATGACTAGGCGACTAAGTGTTTCTTTGCCTCAGTCGTAGGATCGCTGGATAAGTTAAAGGTATGCTCAGTTTTCAAGCGATTAAGCGACAGCCGTCCGATGCAAAGCACAGATGATCTAATGGTGGTTGCTAGGTCGGGTGATAAAAGGGCCCTATGTGAAAAGTACTCCCGACTTGGCGATTAGGGTAGTCGCGTTGTTGCTGGAAAGGTTAAGGGCACATGCTGACTGATAGGAAGGATTCCCTGACTTGGCGACTAGGCTTTGTCGTGTGTCCTTGAGACGGAGAGATAGCATCTGGCGACTGGGCGACAAGCCGTGATGGTCTGAGGTAGCAGTTAGGCGCATGGTCACGGGATGGATGATGAGTTAGGGGAGATGCCTTGCGACTTTGAAATTTCACAGTCGCCTTGTCACTGGATCTTGGCTCGAGTTAAACAGAGGTAAAAAAGTGCTTTGTCGCCAAGTCTGGAGATTTAACTATGGTTAAGGTCTGATGCTCACGACAAAGAGACCAACGGTCAGTCGCGTTGTCGCTAGTCTTTCAATTTGAATGTTTGGCGGCAGTTTTGGCACTGTGATTGCTTGGCATCCATGGTTCCTCCGTGATCGTGTTCCAGAACTGATCAGAAGGATCTAATTGCAGAGAGGCCATGCACAGGGACTCTGTTGATCCCTGGAATAGATTTGTTTGACGTCGGTGGAGAAACAGAGGATTCAGAGACGTGGAAGGAGATGCAGAGTCCAATCAGAAGTTATTGCTCTCGGGTGCAGTTGGCAGAAGGACATGGTCATGATCGATGGCTCATTGATGAGAGTTTGAGCGGCGACCGTCAAGGGTCACTTCTCATCCTGGGGGTCATGA
>MU224451.1:3959535-3977743 GCA_018584345.1 Thuja plicata
AATTGCTGAGCAAGAGGCCCTTAGGCCTAAGATCCCAAGTTGGAGGTCCCATTTGTCTAACCCTTCTGTGTCATCCCCTGACCCCTCTCAATTTCATATCCCAAGTTTCAAGGAAAAAAATTCCTTTCAAGAGCCTGTGCTTGAGATTCAGCCTACCACTCTGCCAGAGAAACCCATTGAAAAGGGTTGTTTATCCCAGGAGTCCCCTCTGGTCTCTCAAGAAGATGAAGTATGTTGGATACCCCAATGGACTCTGCCTCCTGGTGTTTAGATGCCTATTCTTTTCAAAGATACTAATCTAGTATCTGAGCAGGAACCTATGGAAAATGAGCTTTCATGTGATAAGGAGGAGGAGTATGAGATATTAGTGCAGAGTGATGACTCTGATGAGGAGGGACAACAAGTTACGGAGGAAGAAATGGATGTCCAGCCTGTGCTCTTGGCTGATTTATTTGATGAGATTCCCCTCTTTTTTGATGATGAAGAAGAGACCAAACCATCACCTATGAGTGAAGATCAACCAGAACAAGAGGAACCAGCCTAGAACCTGGAGGTCTCATCTCAGTTAGCATAAGGTCCCACAACCTTGAGATGATTCCCATGTTATACTGGATTATCAAGACCAAGAGAGCTTGAGATCAGAGGCACAAATTCAGTGTATAACAATGACCTAGCAATTTCCCCTCAGTTACATAGAAGACTGACTTCTTGGGATTCAATGAAATCCCATCCTCTTGACACCTTTGCAATACTTTCCTTAAGTCATTTATATGATCTATTCTTTTCCTAGAGAATACAGTAAGATCATCCAATTACATACCAATGATTTTATTCTTCATGTCACTGAAGGAAAGGTCCATACCTCTCTGAAAATTAGCTCCAATGTTGATTATCCCAAATGGCATTTTGTAGTAAGTGAAAGTACCACATGGGGTGGTGAACGCCATTTTGTGTCGGTTCGCTTTCTCAACTTTGATCTAATTATATCCTAAAAATTTGTCCAACATAGACATCATTTTAGCTCTGGCTATGATCTGCAGTAAGTGATCCATGTTGGGAAGATCATAATTGTCTTTCAAAGAAGATTGGTTAATATTTCTAAAGTCTACACAGGTTCTTATCTCTCCATTATTCTTCCTCACAGGCACTATGTTTGCTACCCAGGTAGAGTGGTGTATAGGATAGATAATCCTTACTTTGAGCATTTTATCTACTTCCCTAAATATTGCATCAACAAATTTGGGATTATAGTTCCTTTGCTTTTGCCTAAATGGGGTAGCTTCAGGTTTTAAGGGGATTTGATGCTTGAATTTCCCACCCATAGAACTTTTCAGGTCTTCATAGCTCCAGGCGAAAACATCCAAATATTCTAGGAAGATTTTCTTGGCCTCGTTCTGTTCTTCTTCAGTACAACACTTCCCAATGTTGATCATCTTGGGATCTTTCTCATTTCCAATATTCATTCCTTCATACTCACCAGTATTAGGACCTCTTTCGATTCTTTTCTCCTTCACAAAAGTGTCGTGCCTGTTGAAATTTTTTTCAAGAGTAACTAGATGGGGAAGAATGATATTACCTTGCAGCTAGATAATATCTAACTTATCTTTCTTTTGCTTGTTTGGATGATCTCATTTATGATTGCCACATACTTCTTTGTGGAATTCGCCACCACTCTCTAGGAAGAGAAGGAGATTCTTGTCATCTTCGAACACTTTCCAATTTTCCACATTGTTAGGTACAGACGGTCGATATATGACTTCCACTTCGTACTTGCTGTCTTTGAATTTCAAATGGGGAAGGAATAATGAGGCTGACACAGCCAGGGAGTCTGCTTTGGCATTCAACTCTCTCAGCAGTGATTCAATAAATAATGCATCCAGTGTTTCTATCGCATCCCATACTCTATTTCTGTAGCTCTTTAATCTATGATTTTTAACAGTGTATTGATTCTTAACCTGGCGCACGATAAGCTCTGCATCACCACAAGCTCTCAAATATTCACCCCCTTTTCCTTTGCAGTGATGATTCCTAACAGAAGAGCTTCGTATTCAAAAGTATTTTTGGTATTTCCAAACTCTAATTTATAAGCCATAAGCTCACATATTCCATTTGGTGATATCAAGACCACACCTGCACCAGACCCGGATGAAGCGCAACTACCATCAAATTCAAGTGTCCAGATTTGAGATGACTCTTCTTCAATGGAAAATTCCTTTCCTGGTTCTCCTGGTTTCACATCCTCATCATGATCATCGGTAAATAGCATATAGTTTCCAAAATCCAATTCTTGATACAGAATTTGGGCTTTAGGATCATCAGATTTTAGCACTGTAAACTTAGCTTTCTCTTCCAGGACCAATTTAATCTTTTTGTTACCCACCAAGATTAAAGCTTTAGACCAATCTAACTTTATTTCCCCTCCTAGATCTCTACATACAATCCTTCTTAGCAACAAACCGTAGCTAGCAGGTATATCAGTGACCATAATTGTTAACAACAACTTCTTCTCAGGGTGCGCTGCCAGAGCTACTTGGGCATCCTTAATCTGTCCAAATAGAGGTATTTGCTTGGATTCCATAGAATAACACCTACCATGATCTTTAGTAAGGGTAAGGCCTAAATATTTAGCTACTGTTGATGGCATCACATTATCTAAGGCCCCAGAGTCTATTATACAATTTCTCAACTTGCACCAATTAATATATAAAGACACATAAAATGGATCAGGCTTCTGACCTGGGAAAGTAGCTAACACAGATGATTCACCTTGCTCGATGGGCTTTGCAAAAATTGAATCATTTTCTATAGTAGTCACGACATTCTAGTTTAGGTTCTGATTCCCTTCATTAAAATAATCTACTAATTTCTGCAATCCTATAGGATTGGATTTGAGATAATCTATGGGAGATATTTGAATTTGAGAGTCTCTAAAGAATTAAATAATGTCAAAAGAGCTCTGCTCCTTACCTGGCTGTAGAATTCTCACACATTAATTGGCTTCCTTAGAGTTGGAGGTAGACATCTAGTTATTTTTAGGTGGGGGGGAAGAGGCAGGATCTTTATCTTTTTGGCTCCTGGTCAAGACTGTATAGGAAGTCCCATCTATGGTCGCATAACATGTTGCTCCTTGTTCAAAATCAGACTCATACTCTAGATATAAATTTTTAGAGTTTCCATGCGAGTGTAAATCTGGTTCAGCTCCGGAGGCTCCAACATTCCATTCATCGGTCTGATGCATTTTCCAAGCACGGGTTACATCAGGGAAGGTTTCTCCATCATGGTCTATAGTTAGATGAAAGGCATACATATTCCCTCTTTTAGGGGGGGCATCAATAGCTAGTCTTTGTGGTGGACCAGTTAACTATTGTGCTTTACTATTAGCATTCCTCCCATCATTGCCCCTTACAGGTTACTCTTGATAGTTCTGTTGATAAGGGTTATTAAATCTAGGAAGTTGCCTTTTGAAGGCGATGAATTCATTTGACAATTTTTGGACCATCTCATTAGACAATGTAGTACCACTAGTACTGGCTCTTGACTGGATTTCCCTCTTCCATTTCTTGAAAGAGATCATGTGATCTTTGAGTTCCACGACAATTCTCTATGTAGGATCCAAACCTGTAGGATTGAATCTTCTTAGATCATAATTGATGTCTGGTGGCATAGCACTTATAAAGAATGTTTTCAAATTTCCCACCATAGGCCTATCAGCCACTGGAATAAGATTTATGAGCTTATTGAATTTAGCTATGAAATATCTCATACTAATAGAAGGCTCTTTCTTAATAGAGGTTAATTGCGTCAATAGAGCATGCTCATCTTCCACAGTTTTGAACCTTCTTTCAAAAGTAGCTCTCATGGAGGCCTAGTCTTTAATAGAAGAATTTGGTAGGTGGTGAAACCAATTAGTAGTGCCCTCAACAAGGGTCTCAACAAATAATCTAACGGCCACATCCTCTTATCGTACTGCTAGAATATTAATAGAAGCAAAGAATGTAGCAATATGTTCATTTGTAGATACTTTCTCGTCTCTAGAAAACTTTGGAAAATTCTTTCTAGACCCTGAGGGAAGAGGATTTTATGCTGCTAATTGCAGGGGTCTGACTATAGCAGACCAAGAGAGTTCCATTGTTACTTGAGGTAAATAAGGGGTTAGATTGATAACATGAGGAGAAACTACTTTGTGTAACGTTAACACTTGGCAAGTGGTGGACAAAAGAGTAGACTACTTAGGGGGGAAGAAGGTCTGCTCTAGATTTTTGTAGTTTTGTTTCTTCAGCGAGGTACTTCAAGATGAGCAAAGTTATTATCTGCAAGTCTCTCAAAGACTGGATATGTACTTCCTTCTTTCTTTGTGCTCCTGAGAAATCTTTTAGGCTCCAAATTTTTGACTAATTCTGTGGCCTAGCTTCATGCTCGACTTGGTGTTGTGCTCTTCTTTAATTTCTCCTTTGGAATGCTCTTTCAAGTGCTTCTGCTCTAGCTTCTTCTTGCTCTAGCACTTGACTAGCGTTTCTATAATGTTCGATGCTTCTTCTTTTCCTCCAAACAAAAGTGTTTAGCAAGGAAATAAGGTCCTCTTGATCGTCTTGAAAACCAAGATTTGTTTGGAGTACAAGAATTATATTTTCATGGGGAAGCGCCATCTTTCCTCATGATATGCTTCGGGTGTAACGACTATTCATCTCCCTAGTAGAGTCACCAAAAATCTGTTAGTAAATAGATTGTTCTTTTCAACTTAACTCTAAAATACCCAAAATGCTTAAGAACAATCAAATATAACAGTTGGAAAATTATTATTGAAGAAACTAATTTCCCTCTAAATTTAAAGGGATAGATCCCTTATATGGATGATTTTCAATGAATTTTTCTCTTTCCTAATCTAACAGGGGTATGTTCTTAAGCTGAGAATAGAAGAGGCAAACCAAGCTAATCCTAGACAAGGAATAGCTCAGGCAGGGAAAATTCAACTCTCAATCTAGCCAAATTTGAGATTTCATCAAAAAGATTAACTCCCAAAATTGGTAATGCATAGACTTCTCTTGAAAATGCAGATGCAGAACTAAAGAACAATGATGAAACAACACTAAATCGATCTATATAATAAGAACATTTCCCAAACTTAAGATAACAACTAATTTCCCCTTTTTCTAATTGTATCAAATCATAATACAAAGCTCTGGTTCAAACACAGATTATAAATCCAACTTCAAAGAAACATCCAAATTCAATAGAAAGATAAGTACAATGCGAATGGAATAGATAAAATAATGGTATTCAAACACACAAATTTGACTCAACAAAATGCTATCTTTCACACCAAAATTTAGCCGACCTTTGTATTGATTTTGGAAAAAGTACATATAGAGTCCCAAATTGGGCCGTTACAAGAAAGGGGGAGAACCAAAATGTTTCAACTTCCCCAACTAGAAATGATAGCTAAAAGATCATTCGTTACATAGTATCAAAAATAGTACAAGGGGGAATCTATTTAAGCTTCAGTTTCCTTCCCCTTGTCTAATTTATCCCTATAGGCCATAACAACTGTAATGACTCAAATGAGTTCTTCATGCCTATTGACATGGACGTTAGTGTATTGAATGAGCCACCTAGAATGTCCCTTAGCGAGAATCTTAATGGCATTAGTCTGATCTTTTAGTTCCCCCCTTGGTCTAAAAATGCATGCACCCAATTACTGGAGTTCTGGTATTTTGTCTAGATGAGAGGAAAAATCTTCTGTCAGTTTATGCAAATAACCATAAAATGAATTATGCATATTGGCTACTCCGATTAGTGCTTTGCCCTGACCACTATTCTATGATTCTATATGAAGCACTAAGAGGAGTTTGAAATTTTCTCTACTCTTCTTTGATCTTGACATCAGTTTGTTGCAATTCTGCTTCGGCTTGGATGATCATCTCGATCTTAAACTCCAGACTCTGAAGCCATTCGATCAAAGGCTCATCTCCTTTCTATAAAATCTTAGCTTTTAGAGCTTCTTTAGTCCTCATTTTTACTACCACATGCAGCATAACTATACATTCCTGACACTTCACCCTTTCCAACGTGAGAGTCTGTAGGTTCGTATAAATGTTATTTCTCTCTACCTCCAACCTTAGAAGGGTGTTACCTAGTTGTTCAACCACTGCTAGTCCCTCAGACTCAAGCCTCTCAATCCACTGATTGCCAATTTGCCCATAATGCCGGTCCTCTTGCAACTTAGCCAAAATGGCTTGGTTCTCCACAAAATTGGGGTCAAAGGTGGTTTGGGTGCTGGGAACGCTTGCAATCAGAGTGAGGAGCTGCTGGATGAAGTTGGTCAGCTTAGCCATTTTTGCCTTAAGTTGAACTTTGGCAGTCTTGAGCTCCTCGAGCTCTACTTCTATCACTACATTGGTATATTTCCACCAATCTACCTTGGTGTCATGACGAGCCAACCCCATGTCATATAAATACAACTAAAATTCTTAAGTAGTCATGTTTTTGAATCTACCTTCCTTAGTTGGCTTGGCCACTTCCATGGTGAAGTGCCCAGTCTCAAGATCACAACCCAGTGTAGACATTGTCTTCACTTTCTTCTATTTACCCGTAGTGGCCTTGGGATGAAAGGCTCATGACAGAGTGTCTTTGCTGGAAGCCCCTTCTTCCACCCTCTTTCTCTTGCATTCTAGAGTATGTTCTATCCATGAATCTGCGCTAGTGACTTTGTTGGCAGAAACCAATTCCTCAATAAACAATTTCCTGATGACTGGAGGTGTAGGCTTTGGTCTCGAAGAAAATGGATTTACTGAAGTAGGAGAAGAGGATACCTATTTGGCTACTGAAGTGACCTTTTCATTCTTCCTAGCCTCTCCTTTTGATTCTATGGTCGAAGGAGTATCTTCACCCACTTCCACTATGATAGGAGAGCCTGTCCTTGGAGTATCTTGCATTGAGGTGTCAACCGGTATATCTACTATGATTTATTTTAATGACCGTTATGGTTTTGCATCCTTGGTGAGCTCATGTGTTGTTCCGATATTTGGAAGTGAGCCTTCTCAACAAGTCTTCTCCAATGTGATTATTTTCTCAGGAGGTTCATCACCTCCTTCGACCGGCTAGGTCAATCCTTTAGCAATGGTTGGAATCGTTACTGATTAAGTCATTGCAGTACCAATAGTATCCTTTGCCAGGGTTCGCTGAGTAGGAGGCTTCCTTTCTGATCTCTTCCTTCAGCCTACAATCCATTCAACCCATTGTCCTGTTCTTTTGTAGATACCCCCCATTAGAGTCGGCAAACCGCTAATGGCTTCGTCTAACATGGGTTCAGAATTGACAAGGGTGAGCTTTATCTCCTCTAGATATGTATCATTATACATATGATTGCCATCATCTTCTAGCCCTTCTACTGCAATGCTAACGTTGAACCTTTTGATTTTTTCAATAGTTAACCGGGCATAGAATCTCTCTCTACTTTCCAAATCATCCTTACAATTAGCCCAGTAGTCTTCAATATCATGTGCATGATGAATTGTGTGACTCATTTGAAATACATCCCTGACATAGTTCACTGGGTCATATTGCGGTCTCAAGACATCGTAGGTTTCCAAAGAAGACCTCTTTGAGAATGTCTTGAGAATGTCAATCCTTTAGCAATGGTTGGAATGTTGATCCTTTAGTTTTTTGATAACCATCTCATTCGATAACTCAGATTCTTGAGGATCAAGATCTATTCTAGAGATGGTTCTCAAAAAACTATCTTTTGGGACAGGTATCAGGGAAATCTAACCCTGACTCCTGATAATCAAGCTCTATTCTAGAAATTATTCTAAATCTCTATCTAGTATCTTATGAGATAGGTATCGGGGAAATCTAACCCTGAATCCTGAAGGTTAAGCCTCATTCTGGGACAATCTTGTGAAATATATCAATCTAACCACTGTCTGGGCGATCTAAGCTAGATATTGGGGGACTAAGCTTCGTTCTGAAGATAGTCCTAAAACCTCTATTGACTATCTTTTTTATGGATCGGTATTGGGGAAACCTAACCCTGACTCCTGAAGGTTGAGCCTCGTTCTGGGGACAGTCTTGTGAAAGATATCAATCTAACCAATGTTTGGACAATCTAACCTAGTTATTGGGGGACTAAGCTTGGTTCTGGAGATAGTCCTAAAATTTCTATTGATTATCTTGTTGGACAGGTATCCGGGAAATCTAACCTTGACTCCTAAAGGTTTAGCCTCATTCTGGGGACAACCTTGTGAAAGATATCAATCTACTTAGGTATTAGGGCATTCTAACCTAGATCCCTGAGGATCAAGCTTTGTTCTAGAGATGATTCTTGAAATCTTAATCTATTAGGTATCAGGGCATTCTAAACTAGATCCCAGGGGATCAAGCTTCGTTCTGAAGATGACCCTCAAAAACTCTACTTGACCGACATCTTGGCAACCTAACCTAGACTTTGGAGAGTCAAGCTTTGTTATGGAGATGGCTCTAAAATATTTTCATCATCAATTTTTCAAATCTATTTTTCTGTGCTTCAGGCATCAGACTATTCTTTGAATTAATGTGTTGCTCGCACATCAATTCAAAGAGGGGCAAAATGTAACACCCCAAAATTGGCATCTTGCAACCCTAACCAATTTTGTTGCATTTGTTATTCTTCTAAATCATCAAAGTCCTATTGTACTAGGCAATTCTGAGTTTTGACTGACTCTACTCAACCTAAGTGTCAAATTTAGAAAATCCTAAATCTACATTAATCATACATTATATTTAATTCCTAAATATCTATTGGCTAAACAAACCTTATGATCGAATTAATTTAATTAATAAAGTCCTAGCGCTTTAATTAAATTAAATTCACCCCTTTTAGCTACAACACATAAAAAGGAATTAACTTATATTTAATTATTAAACAAATATCCTCATTTCAATAATTGAATTTAAATATTCAGATAATTGAGAAAAACCTATTTATGAGGTCATATTTATTTAATTAATTGGATATTCTCTCAAAAATCTTTCTTCTGTTTAGAAAAAGAATCTTTGAATTAATTGTGCTTTAAAGAGAAAGAAAACAATTAAAATCAAATAAAACAGTTAAAATCAAAGAAAGAAAACAATTAAAGGGAAAATAATTTATTGTTTTCTTTTAAATAAATCTTTCTAATCTGAACTGGCTTTTCTATCTGTTTTATTTCAAAGAGGAAAGTTTCTATTCTGATCATCTCTGAGTCTATAAAAAAACTCCCATTCCTCATTCAAAACCCCTGATTACCCCACTCATTTTTCATGCATTGTTAGAATACTGAATTATTGCCACATTTATTGATAATCTCATATAGAATAATTTCATTTTGCAATAGATTAATTTCAATTTTTAGAATAATTGCATTGAAATCATATCTTAGATTAATCTTATATCTTTCAATTCTTAGAATAATATTGCATTGTATTGCATTCATGGAGAAAAATCCTTCATTCTTATATTGGTCTATGGTTGTGAGACTCTCATTCTAAGAGCTATTTTGAAAACCCCTTCTGGATAGAAGGCAATAGGTCGAATCATGCAAGTAGACAGGATGAATAATCTCATATTCATTCTTGTGTTTATCTGATGAAGAATGACTATGTTGAAGTGTATGGTGAGCTAATAAGGCCAAATTTACCACATACATTTCTGGCACCCACCATGGGGCAGGTACATTTCTAACCTGGCCTCATTTCATTTCATTTCATTTTTTTGTATTCTATCCGTACTTCTATACTACTCTATTTTAATTTCACGCAAACTTTCTAAGCGTCTCGCGTGAACTTTCTAGTTCTTCACGTGGCTCTCTGTACTTCTTCACGTGATCTAGTATAAATCATCGCACAAAATTACACACCAGAGCTTTCATTTCATATTTTCTTATCTTGATTTTCTAACCATCTATTATTTTTTGACATCTGGGTTTCTCTAATTTTATCTTTTGAAACAGCTTAACAGTGGTTTGCAAGACACTGAGATAAAGAAAAGCCATTATAAACTTCTAACGTGTTTATTGCAGGATGCTGATATGAAGAAAGTCATTACAAACTACTAATGGGTTTATTGCAGGACTTTTGTCGAAGACCTTGCGTATTTTCACAAATTCTTATGTCTGTTTTTAGTAGTTAAAACACACTTTAGTTGGTGCTTAAAATGAATCATTGTCTTGCATGATTGAAGTATTTTTTAGATTGGAATCCTAAGAACTACATGAACGTATCCTCTCCCCTCACCTTTATGGATCTTGGGTGTAAGAGAAATTTATGTGATCCTTCTAGAGTGGCTACTTCTCGAGAGCTTTAGCAGAGCCGATGAGAGTGGATGCCCAACAAGTAACAGGATAAAGCCAAGACCTTCCAAACCGGTATACAAATAATGCTATTGTGATTAATGTCACAATAGACAGGTGTGAATTTTTTATGGCAACCAAAATCTCCTCCACTACCCTAGTGGTACGTTAAAGTCCCTACATTGTTAAGGTGGCCTTGATTTGAAAGGATTGGGAGAGCACCCTTAATTGGGAAAATGAATTGATCACAACCACCTGAATGAATGTCCTTACTACAAACTATTGTTCTAGTTTCCAAAAAACCCTCTATCTATTGGTGCGGAAGGTTAGAAATTGACTAAGACGCCCCACACTCTTACGACTTTTAGTAGAGACAACAACCCTTTGGGAAGCAATTCCTTTGGGGTTTGAAGCTTGGTGTGCCTGAGAAGTGAGTGCACATGTAAGGAGGAGCCCGTGCCTCCAAGCTTCTAAGTTGTCCGCTAAGAGTAGGCATAGCTGAACTTTAGTTCAAGTGGGGATTCAATAGATACTGTCTTGGCTATCCTAGGATTGTGATGTTCCTATTCTGGTACTACAAACATTCTACTTAATGTGTTTTGCATGGGTGTATCATTTGAACAATTGAAACTATCGTCAAAACACACGAACTATCAATCTTGAACATGTCTGAAACAATCTATAACTAAAACTATCTATCAGAAAGCAACATGATTTTATCTTGGGAAACACAATCTGGTCTCAACTATCTAATTCTATAAACATTCTTTTTTTCAAAATTTGCATAGTTTTGTGTGACATTTCCCAATCTTTGTGTCATTTACTGATAATATTCACGTGATATGCTAGAAACTATCGCACGATATTTGGTGATAGTGCTCTTATTTTGTCACTTTTTCTTCACCAGTCTGGTGTCATTCTTTGTGTGATAATACAAACTTTTGCACGCGTCGGTGAGAATCATCGTGCGAAAGAGCATTTCTTTGCGTGAATATGGAGTCTTTTTTCCAAAATAGAAAGCTAATTTCTGTCAGTTAGGTGTACTTTTGTCAAATCTGGTCTTTGATATGGGTCTGTTTTACTTCCCTCCACCTTCACACAGTCTGAAACTTGGTTTCTTGGGTTGAGAATTATGTGATTTTTTATTAAAGTGGTCTCATCTCATATCTTCTTGGTCTCTTTCATATGTGTTGTCATGCCTTGTGTTGCAATAGTCATCTCTTGGTTTTTCTAGCCTCATCTCTGATGATTTGCACAAGGATACTTCACGTTTTGGAACGTTCTGTGCAATTACTTTGAGACAATTTCAAGTTTGGTCCTAGTTCACATCCCTTGTTTAAACTTTGTCTATGACTGTCACAACTCGAAGTGGCAAAACATTTCCTTTAATCAATCAAGATGAATCTGTGCTTTCCACACCATTTCCGACTACATCTAGTGAGGAATCATCTTGATCTCCTTCCGCGATACATTGACCTTTCATCAAATGGTCATTTCCAGTGGATTTTAGTCAGGTTCAAAATCCTTTGTTCCGAGAAGACCCAAATTCAGAGAACACTAAATCTTTTCACACCGAGTATTTACACCTTGAATCCTTGCACTCTAGCAAGATGTCAGATCATAACCAATCAGGTGAGGCTAGTAGAGCTGACCTCTTTAAAACTTGGGGTAAGTCCCATTCTCAAGGCCCCCTAACGATGTAGAAATAGAAATAACTCAAGAAGAGATTGCAAAAGCTCGTGCTAACAAAAATTTATGTAGGATGATGGGAGTTCTCCTAACTGAGAAATACATTCTTGAAATAGCCAATCAAGGGGCTAAGTTACCCTCCAATTATGATGTAGAGACACTTGTTGAGAAAGAGGAAGAAACTGAAAATTCCCACTTGTGAAAAGAAATGAAAACTATGCAAGAGAAACTCTCTCAACTCTTGAAAGAGAAAGACAAACCCGTTACTCAATTCATGCTAGAAAGCATCTGTCCTTTCCCGTTTGACAAAGATCTTTACATGCCTCCTTTTCCCAAAGGAGTTGAACTTCCTAAATATGATAAATACTTGGGTACATCTTACCCTTAATACCATTTGAGAGAGTTTGGTGCTCTCTCCATGGAATTCATACATGACACAACTTATCACATGTGTCTTTTCCCATGTAGTTTGGGAGGATCAGCTATGGAATGGTTCTCTAGACTACCAACTGGCATCAAAATTTTTGATGAAATTGCCAATTTATTTCTACAACACTATTCTCACAACATCCAACATCTGGTTCATATCCGATATCTTTTCAACTTGAAACAAAATCATGGGCAATCCTTGTTGGCATTTCTCGCAAGATACCTAAATCCAAAAAGTTGGACATCTTTCTCGATAATCTTCTCCCCAAATTTGGGTATCAAGTACAGCTACAAGGTCCTTTAACTTTTGATGACATGATTAAACAAGCTGTCAGAATTGAGACATTTATGATCAAGAAAGGAGAATTGACCTTACACAAGGAAAATAAACAAGGGTCTTCCTCCTCAAGCAAAGATAAACCCAAATTTCCCAACAAGAACCAAAATGTTGTGAATAATGGAGTTGTAGACAATGTGACTCCTAAGCCTTCCAAGGCTGCCTTTAATCTCACTACCACAATGCAAGCAGCCAAAGCCACTGAAAATTCTGCGACAGATTCCAAATTAAGTACTTCATGATTTTTTAGACCTAAACCTTGGGCTCCTAGGTCCAAGCGTGAGTTCACTCCTTTAGGAGAACCTCTTGAGGCAGTTTACAATACTCTCTTGGACAACCATTTACTCACTCCACTGGATAATTCACAACCTTATGATCTGCAACCAAGACCCTCTTGGTGGAATGAATCCGCTTATTGTGATTTTTACCAAAACAAAGGTCATAAAATAGCTACTTGTCTTAAATTGTGGCATAAAATCCAGGATCACATTGATAGTGAGGTTATTACTATGGGAGGTCACAACAAAAATTCTGATCACCAAGCTTTCAAAGATCCATTTCCTCCCCATGGAATAGGTGAATCATCTAAAGGAAAAAATATTGATGTTAAGGTCAACTATATATACACTAATAACGACAATGTCATTAATATGGTTGACCCTATTGATACTGAATATTGTAATGTCATTATTCTCAAGGGAAGGGAAGATACTTCCAAGTCCAAAACACCTTTCATTTTGTGAGGGTCTACACCTCAATCTTCTGAACAAGGAAAGTCTCAAGTCAGTGCTAACATTGTTAGTCAATCTCATGCTAAGATTATCCTCAAAGGCCCTGAGCCTTCTATGTCTACATCAACTCAACCTTCAGACAAAGCTAAGGTTGACACTACCAATAAGAATCCAAAAGTGGGTTCCTCATCTAATGCTGCCAATTACAGCATTCTCGATCAATTGCAATGTACTAATGCTCAGATAACTATTTTTGACCTGTTAAACATATCCCCTGCTCACCGGTAAATCCTTGACAAAGCCCTCACTGAGGTGAATGTTCCAAAAGATCTTGATCTCACCCAGTTTTAATCCATGGTAGGTCACTTGAACTCCTCACATTACTTGTCTTTCTCTGAGGAAGACGACCATTCTTTGAGTCACCCACATAATAATCCTCTACACATTGAAGTTGTGATAGGTCCAAATCATGTTCACCGTGTTCTCATAGATAACGATGCTGGCCTCAATATTTGCTCTGCTAGTTTCCTTACTGAGTTAGGCTATGGTGAAGATTATACTGATGCTCACAAAAATATTACTATTAAGGCTTATGATGAGGAAGAACATAAATCCAAGGGGCTAGTTGTGTTGCCAATCAGAGTTGGTCATGTTGAATGAGATGTTATCTGTAAAGTGGTTGACATTCCTTTGGCATACAATATTCTATTAGGCAGGACATGGATCCATGAAATGCATGCTATCCCTTCCACATACCATCAATGCATTAAATTCCCATTCCAAGGATCTGAAGTGACTATACCTGCTAATACACGTTATGATTGCAATGAACTCACAAAATTTGTTGATATCTTTGTGCCTACCAACAGAGAATCTATTGAACTCCTTGAGAATAAATTAAAAGAAATGGAAAAGAGTTTGACACTCAAAGAAGCTAACATGAGAGCATATTAGATTGAACCTGTGCTATCTATTACATCTTTTCCTTTGTCTCCACGTTCTTTTGGGAGACCTTCTAAGAGCACTAAACCTTCTACGGTTCCTCCTCCAACAAAGTATGGTGGTACCTTTGTACAAGCAATAGTACCATTAGAAGAAGAAGTTAAAAACAGAGCTATCAAAGCTTGGATCTAAAAAGGAGAAGACAATTTTGAACAAACTACTCCTCCTTATGACATAAAACCTGAGCAATATGGCAAATGTCTATCTATTATGCAATGTTTTGGCTATAAAGGAAATGGTCCCATAGGTGCAAATCATAAGGGATTGATTGCACCACTTGAAGCTATTGGTCACAGAACACGTGACTCTATAGGTATAGGATTCTAGAAAATCACATTTCAAATGGGGATAAACAAGTTTGTACCTCAAGAGAATAAACAACCAACACCTGAAGAAACATCTAAAACTGTAGAATCTGAAGACAGTTCCGATGAGGATAGTTTTCCTTATCCTATTCCTCCAGACCTGGCGGCATTCTTTGCTAAGCCAGATGACTTTATACTATGGGTCAGTATAGTAGACACTGACAACAATTCTGATGACACCACTTCCTTTGCTCCATTAACTTATGAGGAGTGCAAAGAAATATATACTCTAAATCCAGGTCATCAGGGTGATTTATACATACCACCACACTTTTAAGAATAGTTTGACCAAGAATTCCTATCACTTCTCATTACAAAAGAGGCAGCTGAAGATACAAACACTAATGTGGTACCTAGGTCAAAAGGTACTCATCTAACCAAAGCAGAGGTTGTAGGTAGAACTCATCCCAACTGGGGACAAAGGGTTGATTTTACTCATGTTCTTGACATGACACCTAATGATGAAACAAACTCCCATGAATATGAGTTTGATAGCTTGTCATATGCCACCTCTGACAGAGATACAGATATAGCTAACACATATGAAAACCTTCTTGAAGTAGGTGAAGGGTATAGTGTAGGGTCACATGATTCTGACTCCCTATATGTTAACATGTCATCTACTATGGTCGCTAGGAATAAAAGGAATTTGACTATACCTCTGGATGAGATCACTTTACGTCTCGACTTTCTTGTCCATGCTTTTGATGATTATATCATGAACCCGCTTGAACCTGTCACCTCTCTTTCACTTTTCCATCCTAAGCTTATAGACTGGAACTCTACCTCCCCATCTAATGAAGTCCTTATGTTCCAGAATGATTACGCTCTTGCCTATTACCTATATGCTGTCAAACCTGTAACGTCTTCCACTAGAAAAGAAAGTGTCAACATGAGTGAGGCTGACATCAAGTATCTTAGTCAAAAAATCAAAAGAAGAAAAAATAGGGGCTCTGATGGTGAAAACCACATTGTGGCAATATCAGAGCCTAAAATAGTCAAAATAAAAGACGTATCCAAGGGTGAAAACCTCTGCGATGCACCCAAGGATGAGATACTTGATGTGCTTCCGAGTCATTTTTAGGAGAGATCATCTGTGCTTATTGAACCAACTCAACCTATCAACTTGGGTATAGAGGCAGAACCTCAGATCATTCACTTGGCACAATCACTATCAGAGGCAGAAAGAGAGGAATTCAATACATTCTTCTAAAGAAAAAATATAAACTTTGCATGGAAATATTTAGACATGCCGGGGTTAGAATCTAATCTAATCATGCACCATTTTTCCATTGCACCAGGTGTCAAGCCCACCAAGCAGAAGCTTTACAAAATGCATCCACATGTAGCTCTACTTGTCAAAGCTGAATTGGAGAAAATTCTTAAGGTAGTGTTTATTAGAGTAATTGATTATGCATAATGGATCTCTAATATTGTTCCAATATCAAAACATGATAAATCTATACGAGTCTGCACAGACTTCAGAGACTTGAATTTGGCATGTCCTAAGGATGATTTTCCATTGCCTAATATTGATATGATTGTAGATATGACAACAGGGTATGAAATGTACTCACTAATGGATGGTTTCTTTGGCTACAACCAGATCAAAATTGCACCAGAGGACCAAGAGAAAAAGGCTTTCACATGTGCCTGGGGAACCTTCTGTTGGAATGTCATGCCCTTTGGACTCAAAAATGTTGGTGCTACATATCAGAGAGCTGTTACTACTATATTTCATGACATGACGCATAAAACAATGGAAGATTATGTGGATGAAACTTTAGCTAAGAGCATGCACCAAAATAAGCATCTTGCCGATCTAGGTCCCATACTAGATCATATGGAACAATTTAGTCTAAGGCTCAATCGTAAGAAATGCGCATTTGGCGTAACATCTGGAAAATTGCTTTGCTATATCAATTTTTGGCAGAGATGATATAGCAAAGCAATTACCACTTATGATAATTGCGGACAAGTCACAACCATTTACCAAGACTTTACACAAGGGTGTGGCTTATGAATGGAACAAAGAATGTGATGAAGGGTTCACACAAATCAAATAGTATCTTGCAAACTTGCCAATCTTGATGCTTCCTATTCATGGGAAGCCACTTATACTTTACATCTCTTCTACAGATACATCATTGGGTATCTTATTGGCTCAAGAAGATTAGCACAACAAAGAAAGGGCTATCTATTACATTAGTCAAACTCTGGTCTCATATGAAATAAAATATTATGCTATAGAGAAATCTTGCCTTGCAGTGGTATTTTCTTCACAAAAACTACGGCACTATATGCTGGCTCATACTACATGCCTAATTGCTAAAAATAATCCTCTGAAATATTTTCTCAGTAAAGCTACCCTCTTAGGTAGACTAGCTAAATGGGTCATGCTTCTTAGTGAGTTTGATATTGAATATGTTGAAAGAAAAGCTATTAAGGGACAGGAAATAGTAGATCAGTTGGCAGAAGCACCTCTAGTAGATCATCAACCATTGCACATTGAATTTCTAGATGAGTCCATATTACTTCTCACACATCGATCATGGACCATGTTTTTTGATGGTTCGTTTACCCAACAAGGGTTAGGTGCTGGGATACTATTCATTACACCTCAAAGGTACTCTTTACCAAAAGAATATAAGATGTTGTTTCCTTGTACAAACAATATTGCTGAGTATGAAGCCCTAATCAATGGTATGAAGATCACCTTTGAATGGCGAGTAGACAAACTCAATGTTCTTGGAGATTCATAGTTATTCATCAATCAAGTAAATGATATCTTCCAGACAAAGGATGACAAGTTGGTGCCTTATAAACGGTTGGTTGATGACCTCAAAAAGTATTTTATTCACATCACATTTCAAAAAGTTCCAAGGGTAGATAATAAAGCAGCAGATGCCAGAAAATGATTTTTGACATGAATTCCTAATGGAGACATTACGCTACCCAGCCTATGATTCCCATGATTCCCGGATGATCTATTCTATCATTGGACATGACTCATCTCGCTACCATCATATCTTTTCCTACCTTCATGGCCAAATTATTCTGGACACTTACACTCAGAATGAGAAACGTCACTTAATCCACGGTGCGTCACAGTTTGTCATCATCGCTAATGACTTATATAGACGAGGTCTAGACGGTACCCTCCTTAGGTGTTTAGAACCTGATGAGTCCAAACAAGCGTTAGTAGAGGTGCATGGAGGCATCTGTGGGTCTCACTCTAATGGCCTGACATTGGCCTGTAAACTTATTAGAGCTGGTTACTATTGGCCAGATATGGAAAAGGAAGCTACACAGTTTGCTAAGTCTTGCAAACAATGTCAACTACATGGTAAT
>MU224451.1:3977793-3993474 GCA_018584345.1 Thuja plicata
CAATGTCAACTACATGGTAATCTGATTCATGCTCCAGCCAAGGAGCTTATTCCCTTCATTACTTTCTGGCCATTTCAATAATGGGCCTTTGACTTGGTGGGTCAGATTTATCCCTCATCCTCAAATGGACATAAGTTCATAATTACAGCTATAGATTATTTTACCAAGTGGGTGGAGGCAGTCCCTCTCATTGTTGCCAATGGAAAAATAGTAGCTATGTTCATTCTCAACTACATCATCTGCACACATGGTGCACCCTCAGCAATAATAACTAATAATGGGAGATAATTCAAAAACAAGGATTTAACAAAGCTATGCTCTAAGGTTAAAATTACTCAGCATTGGTCTTCCATTTATTATCCTCAGGGTAATGGACAGGCAGAAGCATCCAATAAGACAATCCTTAAAATACTACATCACACAGTACACAAATCTAGATGAGATTGGCATCTCCAGATCAATCTAGCTCTCTGGGCATACAAGACAAGAATAAGAAAACCAACATGGGCTACACCCTATGCTTTGGTTTATGCAGCAGATGTTGTGTTACCAATTGAGGTTGAGATTCCTTCTCTGTGAGTCTCTCTGAAAGGCCTCATTACTAATGAATATAAAAGAATATCTCACCTACAAGAGCTAGAATTACTTGATGAACATCTACAAGTGGCATTCGATCACCTTAGAGCATGCCAGAAAAGGATGTCCAAAAGCTATAATAAGAAGGTCAGACTGAGAGATTTCTAAATGAGTGACCTCGTTCTGAGGGAAAAGCCTAAGAGTCAACAACATCAGATCCAGAAAGGGAAGTTTGAGCCAAATTGGCTTGGTTTGTATGTTGTCACTGTAGTGTTTGGGTTTGGTACCTATAAACTTTCTACTACTGAAGGAGAACAACTCAAAGAGTGCATCAACGCTCTTCATATGAAGCGGTTTTATAGCTGAGACATCTTCAGTGTGCCCATGTATATAGTAAAGTCCTGAAAAAATTCTAAAAATCTGAAAAATTCTTGAAAAAATGATCATCTTAGTGAAAACCTAGTGATAGGCACTTTGATGTATCTCCAAAAAATCATATATTCCAAAAATACAAAAAAATTTAAAAAATTGAAAAATACAAAAAAAAAGAGAAAAAGAAAAAAGGTGCTATTAATTAAAACCTAGCAAACAGGAATCATGGTAGCAAAAAAAAATAAAATTCTACCAAGAAGGTGAAAACCTGGTAAACATGCACCTCTTGTTCCATAATGCTATATCTATCGCAACACCACTTGGCTTTATGCATTTGCTTTCCTACTTTCCTGCTTACATTTTCTTTTTGTTTCCCGTCAAGACACCAACTCACATGGATTGAAACTGGTCATACTCTCAGGGCAACCCTCCTGGTCTTGGGGGCATTGACCTATTACCTTTTTGGATCTACTTCACGATAGTCACTAGTGGTTCTCACTGCATCCATCTACTGTCACCTAGCTTATACTGAGTTCTCTCTTCTTGAGAATCTCCCTAACATCAGTCACCAATGGCTCTCATTGCGTCTGCCTACTGATGTCTAGCTAGTCTTATGAACTCTTCACTTGAGCATCTCTCTCATGTTAGTCACCAATGCTTCTCACTGCATCTGTCTACTGTCGCTATACTATTGAGATTTCTCACATCCATTACAGTTGGAGTTATACTCAAATGCTCTATCTATCGATACTTGGTCTTGATGATTCTTTTCTTTAGTTTGTACATATCTTTTAGTCACTTTTGTGACACTTTGGTTCCTTTGCAAACCCTCTTGACTTGCCATTGATTTAGTGCCATATGCTTGGAGGCAACCAAATCTCATTTTCTCTTGCAACATACATCAAGTCAGTCATCGTTACTTGGGGGCTTGGGCCCCCCCATCTAATCACATATCTGGTTTACACCTGAGTCAGTATTCTTGTCACTTCTCAAGGACAACTCGCTACTGACACAAACTGGTGTTTTTCAACACCACCATAAACAGTGTTTCTCAACACTATCTTTGGACACATCTATGTTTTTCAACACACATCGGATATCTCAAACGTAAACATCTATCGCTAACAATCAAACACAATGCATTCACAAGCACAATAGTATTTTTCAACATCTCATACACATACATATTCAAAAACTTTGAAACTGGCTGAGCTATGACTAAATCTTTCTTTGTATGCTGTCTGTTCTCATGGATTTCATTGATATTTTCTTTGTCTACTACTTGTTGGTGTCATCCTGATGATCCGAAAAAATCAAATAAATAGGGTGTATGTGATAAGAGCTCCCGCACTAAGGTGGAACAACCTCACATCCCTCAATCTTGCATATTTGTACGCCATGGTGAGGTCAGTACTATCTCCTTTTCTGTTATTGCTCTATTTTTTTACGCATGATCACACTCATGGTTATCTTGGCTTTGAATGCCTCGATACTGGTGTACTCTTACAACATTAATTGGAAATAATGTTCAGGTCATCTTGGCTTTTGTGCCCTGGTACTTACGTTCATTGCCTACATTTTATACGATGAGAGTCATATTCATATCCTTATGGTTGCATTGTGGCACCAGTAAGGATTGTATTGACTCCAATGTTCCAAAAATGCTTAATTATGATGATTTTATGATGGGTCTCACAACCATGTCCTATAATTTCCCTTTCATATTGCATCTAGCACAGGATTGCATTTTCATTCTAGACTTACATTGTGGCAGCGATTCGATGTTCTCTTCATTGTGTTCTCCTGGGTTCATATATTGGGGAGTTCTTCTTCACCGATTTGGCTTCATCACTACTACACAAGTGTTCGATCCTCACTCTCTATCTTCAACTATCTGCTCAATCCATTTTCGGGATTGAAATCAAAATCTGACACTTCTATATAGCTCAAAATCGGATTTTAAAATTTTTGGGACCGACGCGATCGGACGCTTATGCAGTCAACTTTCTAACGTTGCTTTCTTGTCAGAATCATATCTAATCAACATTTTCACAAATATTTGACTTTTTTTCCTCAAAAGTCAACTCTGGTCAACTCTTGTCAACCCTAGTCAAACTTGGTCAACTAGACCTTGAGATCACTCAAAATTGATTCTGAATCTTCCAAATTCTTCCGTAATCTATTCTAAGTTCTTCTTGATCTCCTATTCAACATCTATCTATGATTTTTTGTTCTCCATCATCATTATGATGTGTCATCTTTCCATTTCTCTCCTAAGGGGCAGGATGATGACATCATTAAATCTATTCCAATCAATCTGATATGATTTTCAAAAGTCCTCATTTGCGAGGGGCATCTCGTCACTTGGGGCATGTTCATTTTTTCATACTTCATAGTCAAAAATGGATGCTCCACAATCAATAAGGGCATCCTCATTCCTTACATCTTGTCATCTATTAAGTATCTGAGGAATCTAACTCAGATTCTTGAGGATCAAGCTCCATTCTGGAGATGGTTCTCGAAAAACTATCTTTTGGGACAGGTATTGGGGCAATCTAACCCTGACTCCTAATAATCAAGCTCTATTCTGGAGATGATTCTAAATCTCTATCTACTATCTTTTGAGACAGGTATCGGGGAAATCTAAGCCCGACTCCTGAAGGTTAAGCCCCATTCTGGGGATAGCCTTGTGAAAGATATCAATCTAACCAATGTCTTGGCAATCTAACCTAGATATTGGGGGACTAAGCTTCATTCTGGAGATAGTCCTAAAATCTCTATTGATTATCTTGTTGGAAAGGTATCAGGGTAATCTAACCCTGACTCTTGAAGGTTGAGCCTCATTCTGGGGACAGTCTTGTGAAGGATATCAATCTATTAGGTATTAGGGCATTCTAACCTGGATCCCCGAGGACCAAGCTTCATTCTGGAGATGATTCTCAAAATCTTAATCTATTAGGTGTCAGGGCATTCTAACCCGAATCCCTGAGGATCAAGATTCATTCTGAAGATGACCCTCGAAAACTCTATTCAACTAATTTCTTGACAACCTAACCTAGACTTTGGAGAGTCAAGCTCTATCCCAGAGATGGCTCTGAAATCTTCATCAATCAAAATTTGCATCACCAATGTTGAAATCTATTCTTCTATGCTTCAGTCATCAGACTATTCTTTGAATCAATGCACTGCTCGCACATCAACTCAAAGAGGGGCAAAATGTAACACCCCAAAATTGGCATCTTGCAACCCTAACCAATTTGTTTGCATTAGTCACTCTTCTAAATCATCAAAGTCCTATTGTACTAGGAAATTCTGAGTTTTGACTAACTCTACTCGACCTGAGTGTCAAATGCAGAAAATCTTAAATCTGCATTAATCATACATTATGTTTAATTCCTAAATATCTATTTGGCTAAACAAAACTTATGATCGAATTAATTTAATTATAAAGTCCTAGCACTTTAATTAAATTAAATTCACCCTCTTTAGCTAAAACACATGAAAAAGGAATTAAATTATATTTAATTATTAAATAATTATCCTCATTTCAATAATTGAATTTAAATATTCAGATAATTGGGAAAAAGCAGTTATGAGGTCATATTTATTTAATTAATTGGATATTCTCTCAAAAATCTTTATTCTGTTCAGAATTGGAAACTTCTCTTTAAATAGAAAGAAAATAGTTAAAATCAAATAAAATAGAATTAAATCAAAGAAAGAAAACAGTTAAAGCAGAGAGAAAAAAATTTATTGTATGAACTTTTAAATAAAGCTTTCTATTCTAAACCGGCTTTTTTATCTGTTTTATTTCAAAGAGGAAATTTTTTATTCTGATCATCTCTGAGTCTATAAAAGAACTCTCATTCCTCATTCAAAAATCTTGATTACCCACTCACTTTCATGCATTGTTAGAATACTGAATTATTGCCACATTCATAGTTGATAATCTCATATAGAATAATTTCATTTTGCAATAGATTACTTTCAATTTCTAGAATAATTGCATTGAAATCATGTCTTAGACTAAGCGTGCATCTTTCAATTCTTAGAATAACTTTGCATTGCATTGCATTCATGAAGAAAAATCCTTCATTCCTAGATTGGTCTATGGTTGTGAGAATCTTGTTCTAAGAGCTATTTCAAAAACCCCATCTGGATAGAAGGCAATAGGTCAAATCATGCAGACAGACAGGATGAATAATCTCATATTCAGTCTTGTGTGTATCTGGTGAAGAAGGACTATGTTGAAGTGTATGGTGAGTTAACAAGGCCAAATTTACCACATACAAGTCGATCCTTTAGCAATGGTTGTAATCATTATCAATGAAATGGTTGCAGTACCAGCTTTATCCTTTATTGGGGTTCTCTGAGAAGGAGGCTTCCTTTCTGATCTCTTCCTTCGGCCTACAGTCCATTTGACCCATTGTTCTATTCTTTTGTAGATACCCCCCGTTAGAGTCGGTAAATCACTAATGGCCTTGTCCAGCATGGGTTCAGAACTGACAGGGGTGAGCTTTATCTCCTCCAGATATGTATCATCATACATATGATTGCCATCATCTTTTAGCCCTTCTACTGCAATGTTAACATTGAACCCTTTGATTTATTCAATAGTTAACCAGGCGTAAAATCTCTCTTTGCTTTCCAAATCATCCTTACAATTAGCCCATTAGTCTTCAATATCATGTACATGATGAATTGTGTGACTCATTTGCAATACATCCCTGGCATAGTTCACTGGGTCATATTACGGTCTCAAGACATCGTAGGTTTCCAAAGAAGACCTCTTTGAGAATGTCTTGAGAACATTCTTTGACTTTAACTGGGACACGTAGCTGTAAGCTCCCATGGTCATGGGGAAGTTGTATCCCTTCTTCTTAGCCTCAATACATAGTAAGTTCACCTGGAGTGCTTGCCTCATTACCTCAATCAACATGATCATGTCAGTAGGATACCTAGGCTGATTCAAAGGGAAATAATCAAAACCTGCAAGATGAAGATATGAGAAACCTCTAAATTGAATGAAATAGCATCCAAATTGGCTGATGAAAGCCATGGCTTCGGGGGAGAATCTCCTTTCTAGATAGCCCTGTAACTCCCTGCAAAATCTCATGGTAAATGCATCATTAACCCGAAGATACTCAGCATAACTATTATGTAATTGCAAAGAGGGGAAAAATTTATAACTCTTGACATCATCAGGAAGTTCCTCTAATCTAGGAAGACCTGGCCAAATTTGGAGTGTAGCCAGAATATATAAGAGGACTGAAGTCAAGTAAAATTGATTCTGGCATTTAGCTCTATCTAGGGCCTCTGAGAGATTCTCACTTACCATAAGTGCCCAATCAATGAAGTGATGTTGGAAACAGATTACTTGAACTGGGAAGAAGTGATGATCAACAAAATTGAGTGCCTCACTCTCACCTCTGATCCTATGGAGTAACATAAGAATGTCAACGATCTCCGGCTTTAGATTAGTGTCGTATAATGTCTTCGGCAACTTCCCTTTGGCGCTCTTGGTTTCTTGGAACCATGCTTTCATTATCTCCTTCTTCCAAACTAACTTCTTGGCAATATTTTCAGTCACTGCTTGACCATATGTCATTTATGAATACTAAGCTTTCTTTGGGATGCGAAGCAAGTTATGGACCGATTCCCTGTCAATAGATAACAACACCGTATTATTGGGCATGAGAATTTTCCTAGTATCTGGGGTGTCTCGAGTGATGCATTCCTAGATCAATTCTGGGGCTTGAAGAACCACGAGAAAACCAACAGCCTCAACTAATCTGCTATCCTTCAACTTCTCCGTAATAGGATGTATCTAGTCCACTTTTAATCTATTTTGGAAGTTTTGCATGTCAAAGAACTTCAGAGATGTATCCAAAATCTTATGCCATTCAGAAGTAATGTCGTTCATTCCATCAAATCCCATGAATCTGGAAGCCATGCTTCTGATGATTCATATTTGGAAATTAGAAGTATCTCTTAGGGATGCAGGAGCAAGGAATAGTTAAAATATAAGACTTCGAATTCAAAACAATTTTGGCGAATAAATGGTGGCTCTCGTTTGCAACTTTCAACCGATTTTATAACTTTTGAATTCTTACCATTTAACGGCCAACTTCCCATGCCACACGAATGAAAAGACCCCAACATTAATGAAAAATCCTGTTATGAAGTAAAATGGCTTTATTTGAATTAATTAACTTGCTTTTATGGGCCCTTAAGAAATGTCTTTTCACTTTTAGTAACCACAATGGTAACTTTTATGAGGTAGCGAAAAATCACTTTTCTGCTTCTCCTTTGGGTGGAGAAGTGCTCTTGGAGTGCTCTCAGTTCAAAAATCCACCAAGGGAGAAATTTGGTCTATCAGGATGCCGAAATGGAATGTGTCAATTTCATCTACCTTCTTTATATCTCAGATTTTTTATGAGACAGGTTCTTCCTCAAAATCGCTTGATTTAAATGGTTTGGCGAAAAACATACTCCGTGGGTCAAAACTCGCCTGTAGGAGTAGGGGAGAAGCCATTTTCCACTTTTCCTCCTTTAGCTTATTTCCTTGATTTCTTTCTATTGAATCATTCCCTTTTGCTTGTAGAGGTGTGATCCAGACACAACAACCCTTCTTAAGCCTAAAGGATTTATTTTAGAACTGTACTTCTTGCTGAGACATCACTTAGTAGTCATCGACAGAAGATGCACTCTGTTGATACTTTTCTGCCAGTCGAGAAGCTTGAGCCCGATTCTCCACCAAGATGCAAAATGAAAGATTACAGCTACGTACTTCCATTGTGTGTAACACTGATGTTAGAAATCTTCAAACCATGACCTTTATTGGATTGGGAACTTAACCTACCCAATGAAAACATTAACTTACAAACTGAAACCCTCTAGTTCACAAAAGAGAAGGCAATTTGGAAAAATCTGGTAAAGGCTCCCTAGCCTAAAGGAAATTTTTCTAGACTTAGACTCAGGACTAACAAGAATCTTTCAAGACCACCACTATACATTAAACACTCACTTTTGTCTGAAAGGTATGCATACCAAAAGTGGGGCAACAAAACCAACAACTTAATGTTGTCTAGCCATGATGTGGTTATTATACAATAAGTAATATCATAGTGTTCAAGATATCCAATCCAGATCATTAACTTGATAAAGTCATTCTTGACACTTGGTTAACTATTAACAAGATCGTCACCTTGAAATAGTACCCTTAACACATAGAAGATCGTCACCTTCTCAAAACATCAAGTTAAATATTGCAATATTTTATTTATTTATTCATGAATAAATTACACATAATAATAGACTTAGTTCTAATTTTCTCATTTATATTTAATCATACAAAGTTTTCTCCTGAAGTATTCTATCTTCACTCTTGCAAGGGGCTTGGTAAATATGTCAACATTCTATTCTTCAGTGCTAATATACATCAACTTAATGATGTTCCTATCTACCACATCTCTTATATAATGATATGGAATCTCAATGTGTTTAGATTGGTTATGGATGACAGGATTCACTGATAATTTGATACAACTTTGATTATCACAATGGATAATAGTGGATTTCAAGGGTTCTCCAAATAATCCAAACAATAATTTCCTTAACCATATTGCTTCCCATGCTCCCATGGCGGTTATCATGTATTCTTCTTCAGTTGAGCTTTGAGCAACTATTGATTGTTTCCTGCTGAACAAAGAAACCATGGCTGACCCAAGACTGAAACAATATCCAGTAGTACTTTTATGATCAATAGGACTTCCAACCCAATCATAGTATGTATATCCATGTAGTTGAATCTCGACATTTTCATATTTTAGTCCAAGTCCATTAGTTCCTCGTAAATATCTTAAGATATTTTTTACAGCCATTAAATGTTTCCTTTTAGGTTCACACATAAAGTGACTTAATAGGTTAGTTGCATAACAAATATCAGGACGAGTTTTAACAAGATAAATGAGAGAGCCAACTCTCTATCTATATATTGTAGGAGTTGCAGGTTCTAAACCTTCTACTTCCATTTTAAGTTTGATTAAGTTTGTTTCCATATGAGTTGTTAAAGGTTTACAATCCATCATTCCAAATCTAGGTAAGATATCAGTGGTGTACTTTTCTTGATTTAGAAAGATGTAGTTTTCCTTTTGACTTACTTCCAACCCTAGAAAATAGTGTATAAAACCCAAGTCCTTTGAATATAAAATTCAGCAGTAAGGTCTTTTTTGCATTTAGCAATCATATGATCTTCACCTGTTATCAAAAGATCATCAACATAAAGAACCAATATGATCATATCACCTTTGGAAATTTTGAAATAAATGTTAGGATCTGCCTCATTCTTGGAGTATCCTAGTTTAGTTAAATAGTTGTCTATTCTTGCATACCAAGCTCTAGGGGATTGTTTTAGTCCATAGAGAGCCCTTTTAAGTTTGCATACATAATGTGATCTATCATGTGTAGTGAACCCCTTTGGTTGTTCTATATATACTTCTTCTTCTATTGAACCATTTAGGAAGGCTGTCTTGACATCCATCTGATGTATTTTCCATCCTTTAGAATCTACAATTGCAATGATGGTTCTTACTGAAGTATATCTGGCTACTGGTGCAAATGTTTCTTCATAGTCAATTCCAGCTTTCTGGGAGAATTCCCTTGCAACAAACTGAGCTTTATGTTTTTCAATACTGCCATCAGTTGCATATTTGATTTTGAACAGCCATTTAGAAGAAACAACTGATTTGCCTTTAGGTCTAGGTACTACATCCCAAACATCATTTTTTAGTATGGATTGATACTCCTCAATCATGCCATCTTTCCACACTTGAATTGCTAAGGCTTCCTTAGCATCAGTTGGTTCTTGATTTGTAAGCTCTGTTAACAATGCTGCATAACATTTTTGTGTTCTAGTTCTTTTATTTTCTTTGAACATTTCATCTAGTTCCACATTGTTTTCTTCAAACATTTTTTCTTCCCATAGTGGTATTTTCTTGTTATAGACATCTTCATCATTTAGATTTGGAGGTTCAAGTTCTTCTAAGTTAGTCTCCCTCTCAATTTCAGTAGAGGGTTCTTCTTCTGATTCTATGTTTTGATTATCTTCAGAATCTCTGCATGTAATGTTTTCATCAAATTTTACATCTCTTCTTATTTCAACTGATCTTTGTCCTGGAATGTATATGCAATATCCTTTGTAGTTTTCACTATAGCCAACTAGAATGCCTCTTTTTCCAGATGGTTCTAGTTTGGTCCTTTTTTCTTTTGGAACATGAATATAAACTAGGCATCCAAATATTTTGAGATGACTTAAGTCTGGTTTGTTTCCAGTGAAAGCTTCTTCAGGAGTTATATCTTTTAGACTAGAGTGTGGACATCTATTTTGTATATATATATTGTAGTATTTGAAGCTTCTACCCAAAATGAGACATGGATGTTTTGGTCATGCATAATGGCTTTAGCTGCTTCTATTATCATTCTACTCTTTCTTTATGCTACTCCATTCTATTGAGGATTATATGGCACAGTACACTCCCTCTTAATCCCAGCAGAATTGCAGGATTCTTTAAAGATTTCAGCTGTGTATTCACCCCCATTATCTGATCTTATTATTTTGATTTTCTTCCCTGTTTGGTTTTCTACTAAAGCTTTGAATTCTTTGAACTTAGATAGTACTTCAATTGATTCTTTTAGCTCCAAAAAGTATATCCAAGTTTTTCGGGAGAAATCATCAATGAATATTATGTAGTATAGAGATCCCATTAGGGAGGGTGTTGACATGGGCCCACATAGATAAGAATGAATAAGTTCTAAAATGTCTTTAGACTTGTGTTTACTAGAAGGGAATGGAATTTTAATATTTTTTCCTAGTGCACAACCTTTACAAATGCCAGAGTATTTTGATTCTATATTAGGTATTCCTGAGGTTATTTTATTTATGATAGGTAAAGCACTATAACTTAGGGGACCTAACGTCTTATGCCATAATTCATTGTTATGAGAAATTTCATGGTTCAATGCAACTTTTTGATTGCAGAGTAGTTTATATAAGCTACCATCTCTAGATCCTATTGTTACAATATTTTTTATAGTTGAATTTTTAGGCCAAAGAAGAAATTTGTCTTCATTAAATGTGACTCTATATCCTTGATCAGCTAGCCCTGAAATGGATATTAGTTTCCTTTTAATTCATGGTACAAACAGAAAATATTTTAGATGTAATGTTACCCGCTTCCTAGTTTGATATAACAGGTCCCAATTCCTTTCATGGGATAGGTGGAGTTATCACCAATGGTGACTTCTTTAGAAGAATGTCCTTCAAGATCTTCAAGCTGATTCCTGAATCCAGTTAAGTTTCTAGAAGCTTCACTGCCAACTATCCAGGTGTTCTTATTTGTATTAAGCTCACTTGAGAATGCTAGAAAGAATAGTGAATTATCTTCTTTGGTTTTAGCTATATTTTCTTGTCCTTTATTTCTGGTAGGATATTCTCTATGAGTGTGCCCATATTTGCCACATCTGTAACACTAAACCTTTGATTTGTCTTTCTTATAAGATTTATTTGAGAAGTTGGCATTATTAGAAATTTTTTTGTTTCCTTTCCTCTTGAATAACTTCTTCTTCTTGTTGAAATTATTTGTTTGTAGTGCTTGAATCTCACTTCTCTTATTTGGTCCAATCCCTCTAGATATCAACTGAGTTTCCTCTTGTAAGCAATCATTTTTGAGTTGGTTGAATTTAGGCAAAGGAGGCCTTACACTGATACATTGAATAAATGACTCCCATGATAAAGGTAATCCCCTTAGAGCAATTGGGGAAAGATCAACATCATCAACTGTATTACCGATGGAGAATAGTTGATCCCTTATTTCAGTGATTCTTAGAAATTAAGATGTTATTGTTTCTCCCTTATTCATTTTGATATTCATCATTTGTTGTTTTAGAGTTAATATCCAGCTTGCAGTATTTATCTCAAATGTATTTTGAATGGTTTTATAAATCTCATAAGTAGATGTTAACCTCGATATGCTTGGTAATATTAAGTCTTTAACTAAGTCAATGATTAGCTTCTTGGCTTTATTGTTTCCTCTTTTCTAGATTGCTTTTTCTATCTCATCTTCAGGTATTTTAGGTTCTTCCTCTATGTAAGATTATAGTTCTAGTTCTTGCATGAGAGTATTGATTCAAATCTTCCAAGATACAAAGTTTGAGGCTCCTTCAAGTCTGTCCTCCATCCTGAGTGTGTGAGCCATAGTTTAAGAAACCCAAGTATGAAACTTCCTGATGATTTTATATATCCTTTTCGTCAATTTAGAGAACTATGATTACGTGAATCTCAACCATCAATTTAGGTGACTGCAGTTTTAATGTGTCTCTATCGTCAACTTATAAACTATTATTTAATAGTTATCTGTCGTCTATAAACTGTGATTTATGTTTTTGTCGTCAATTTTGTAGATTGCAATTTATTTTTCTGCCGTCGATTTTATAGACTACAACTTATTTTCCTTGATCTAATTGCAGTGAGGTTAGATGCTAGGATCCAGATTTTACTTAGTACAGATCACCAATGTCTAAGAATGTAGATCGTCGATTTCCTTGGACAAGTTCTAGATCGTTGATATCCTGGTGCAAGATTTTAGATTGTCGATACTCTTGTACAACTTGCAGTTCTCCGATGTCTTGGCTTGCTTGATATTTTATTCACTTTTCCTTAACTTGGCTTTGATACCATGTTAGGAATATAAGATGAATAAGTAAGTGAATAATCTACTCTTGTTGATGGACCGAGGAAGGCAATGGCCTTTGTGATTGATTGATTCCTCATTCTCATCAAGCATATATAATTCAAAGGGTTAGCAACTTGGAGGATCATGACTCTTCATGATGTCCATTAATAACTAACTAATATGGTTAGTTTACTTAAAATCTCTTAACTAATCATCTCTAGACAAAATCGATCTGCATAGGAGGAGTTTCTAGAACAATAAACATAATTAACTATTAAGAGTGATCTATATTAACATTACAGTCCAGATTATAATCTGACTGTAATGCTAATGCAGAGCATTACATAACTGATATAATTATATTTAATTGTGATTCTATCAGACATTAAATCTGATTTAAACTATATTTCAACAGTCAAGTCCTATCAAAAGTCTGTTGTGCATGAAGTTTGGCTTTTTTAAAATTAGCATTAGCTCAAGGAACCTGGAAAGTGTTAAAAGAATTATTTAATTCCAATAGAATTTAGAATCGTTTAGTTTGATGTAGTACTCTATTACACATAAACAACAAAAAATAACATGCAATAAAGAATATTGAAGACCCCATAGGCCAAATTGTACATGGATATTTAGGTTTCTAAAGATCAAATTCAAAGGGATCTAGATAAGAATTAAGTAAGACATTGTAGCATGGTCAGAATAATATACTATAGAAAATTGTTAACAAAGCTAGTAGAAAGTTATAGTGATAAAACATGATAAGAAAGTATAGTGATTTGTATCGTAATAAAAACTCTTTCATTACCATCTCTGTGCTACCGTTATATGATATCTTAGACAATAAATTATGTAGAAAACCATGCAGAAGTAGCCCATTTTTCCAGAAATATTTACTCGCTCACATTCCTTATTTTACTCTCTATACCTGAAAACATATTCAGTTCACACATTAGGCCCTGCTATTCAATGCCTCTTAAGTTTTGCACTTTGTAGATATAATTGCTTCTTTACTGTGATTAATTTTTTTGTGATTCATATACAACATACCAAATATTTAATATACAACATGTCATCCTCTTAAATATACAAATGGAATAAAATAACTGAATAATAGTTACAAAACCAAAGATAAACAGAAGCAACAAAGTTATGTTAAGATTTGAAAAAATATGTACATGTTCTCTCTTACAACATCTGGGACAGGCTCATTGATAGGGCATAGTGTTGCTTTTGCTTCATGATGAAGTCCCATTTCAAAGCATGAAATTGCAAAATAATATCAGGATTGCGACAATTGTGTCCCTTTAGTCACCGAACCCATGATATTAAGAAGTAAAAAAGCATCAGATTTCTTGGAAAAATCCAGTGAGAAAATCATATTAATCATGGAATTGTAGTCATCCTGCATATAAATGGATGGCTTCCAATCAAAATCTATTCTAAAACTTTTAAGATGTGGTTTGCCCGATAAGCTTGATTTCTACGCAAGTAAAAACATGCCAATAATTGAAAATTGCTCTCTCCACAACCAATAACATTTAAAATATTAGAAATCTCAAAACAAGAGATTGCAAATTCCAATTTTCCAACTAATTTAACGTATGATTGTCTATGTAATTGTTAGTCGTTAAAAAAAATACAAATAACAATAATGTTGAAAAAACAAAACTGGTTCACTTGTCAAATCTGAAAATTCTCTAGTTCATAAAGCCATCATAATCGCGGTGACATGAATAATTGCAGCTCCTGAGTGCCTAACTTAGGTTATAAAGCCAAAATTATTTATTTTGTTTTTTATGGGAAAGGCTAATATGGCATACGTGCTCTTCGTATGCTGGAGAATTGAATTTTCACTTAAAAACATATGATTGAAGGCCGTAATTTAGTATTCTTATTTGGCTACAAATATGACTTATTAGATTAGTCCCATGGGAAATTTAATGGATACTCTGTGTGAACATAGATTAAGGTCACAGTCTCTTAAAAAAAATACTATTAAAGCTGTAGAAAATCCTGTTAAATATAATTATTTAACTGTTACTGCTGTTCCTTACCGTAGCAATTTTGGTTGGTGGAGTTGGTAACTGCGTTAACTCCAGACTGCTCCGTATTGATCTTCTAGTTGCTTCCCCCCTATTCTAGAATATTCGAACAGCCCTAAACAACTTGTTTTTTGTAATGTTTTATATAATATAATGAATATATGGTTTTGAGCGCTCTGCTATGCTCTATTTTCAATGCTCTATTTGTTGTTTTAGCATACTGTTTTATGCTCTCTATTTTTATGCTCTGTGTTTCTTTTCCTCTTCCATATTTAACATGGTATCAGAGTGCCAGGTTGATCAAATTCAATAGGAGGAAAGCTATCTCTTAAAAACTAGTTCAGGGAAGCTATAAAAACTTTCAGCTAGATCAGATACAAGTGTTGGGAAGCTTAAAACAGAACCAAGGAAAAGTCTACAGAGCTTGTCATTTGTGAAGGAGCCACACAGATTCAGACCCAGAACACTTGCTCTTTGGGAGATTCAAAAAGCACAAAGTTGCTCATAAGGAAGCTGCAAAAGAGAAGAAAGCCATTGTTGATACCCAGCAGTTGAAGTTAAACTCCCTGGTAAAAATTTTCATTTGAGTTGAATATCTCTTAAATATTTGAAATATTTGAGAACTGCAGAGTATTTAAAAGGGAGAACACTTTTATTGAAAGTTTTTTTTTAAAATCATGGCTTCTTCTAGAAACACACCACAGACTCCCATTCTTTTTGGCAAAAATTATGAATTCTGGTCCTTAAGAATGAAGTCATTTCTGCAAGCCCATGAATGTTGGGATACTATTGAAAATGGCTACACAGAGCCCACTCCAGCAGACTTAGCTGGTATGACTAATGCTCAGAGAAATGTAGCTACTGAGTTGAGAAAGAAAGAGAACAGGGCAAAATGTTGGCTTCAAAACTCGGTTGATGATTCCATTTTCTCTAAAATCACAGGTGCTGCAACATCAAAA
>MU224451.1:3997073-4016743 GCA_018584345.1 Thuja plicata
CTGCTATTGCCTTATCAAGAAATCATGTCTTCCACAACAAAAGCAAGCACATTGATACTCGCTTTCACTTCATTCGAGAGCTTGTCCAAAATGGAGAAATTTCTCTTATCTTCTGTAGATCACGAGACCATCTTGCAGACATATTTACAAAACCATTGGGAAAAAATGTTTTCGAATTTCAAAGAAAACTCTTAGGAATTGTTAGTTCTGATGATTGTAACAGTTGACATTAGGAGGGAGTGTTAGATATAATTATTTAACTGTTACTGCTATTCCTTACCATAGCAATTTTGGTTGGTGGAGTTGGTAACTGCGTTAACTCCAGACTGCTCCGTATTGATCTTCTAGTTTCTTCCCGCCTATTCTAGAATATTCGAACAGCCCTAAACAACTTGTTTTTTGTAATGTTTTATATAATATAATGAATATATGGTTTTGAGCGCTCTGCTATGCTCTGTTTGTTGTTTTAGCATACTGTTTAATGCTCTTTGTTTTTATGCTCTGTGTTTCTTTTCCTCTTCCATATTTAACAAATCTGAGTAAAGAGCAAGGAGAAAATGACAGGATGCTTTGTTTTAAACACTGAATTGGAGATTTTTTTCTTTTATTACAGCATTCTTGGAAAAATACAGAGCATCTAAAAGAAATAAATTTTTATAGCTAAACCAGAGCATGCACAACATGCGTTATTTTTTAGAAACAAAGGACAAAACTTTTAACAAAGCTAACAACAAATTTCAACCCAATCTATCACATGTAAATGAACATGCATATTTAATTGCAAATAGGTAAAACCAAAAGATAAAAAAACTATATCTGTACATAACAAAAAACAACTAATGATAATTGTATCGATGTAAAAAAAATTTGATAGAAACTATGTAACCATAAATGCATTTTATCTAATGAAAAAACAAAAATGTTTGAATGAGCAAGAATAGTAGATTTTTGTAACCATTACAAGTATTTCCAATTGAATATCTATCATATGTAAAGAAGATGGAAATAACTAGAAAATAAAAAATATAGTATCTGTTTAAGTATTAAAAGCATTTTCAATATAGTAGTTGACCGTACAAGTCTTTGTGGACATGTATAGAAAGGGAAATTGTGATTTTGAAAAGAAAAAGTAGTTGTACATGTCAATTACAAACATTGAAACGTGTGAATGTATTGTATGCAATGCAGGAGTGAAGTATGAAACTCCCAAAATAGTATCTATTTTTGTGCATTATAAGCATGTAAAGCATAGTAGTCGAGTGTGGAAGTGTCTTTTGATTTCTATTCATTACAAAAGATTAGAAGGTAGTTGTAGAAATGAAATATAAGTGTATAGAAGACTTCTCGATGGGCTGAGATGTTTGCTTGATTTGCCATTTTTTTCCAAAATTTGCTACTTGCAATGTGGTTTTTGTATTGAAATTAGTAGTGTAATAAATGTGAAAGAAAATGAACCTATGAAGTGTAAAGAGCATTAGGAGTAGAAATATAGTTGTAACCTTTGTGGTAACATTTCTTTTCTACTCATCAATTACAATAGCACATGTGATAGTGTTATGTTGGTTCAAAGTAAACCTGCCATTAACTGTGAATTCTCGGAGCCTGAATATAACTGTTGTTTTGTCATCGATGTACTGCTCATAAGTGATGTCTTTTAGACCAGGTAACAATTGTTCAATGATAGTTTTTTCGGCAGAGCAATGGATTGTATGTTTGTTGTCTTTTGTGATAATTTCTTTCAGATGTAGAGAATATGTGTAGCTGACATCTTCATTACATTTATTGCAGTGAGCTATTTTTCCATCGAGTGTACCGTAAGTTTTGAATCTGTAGTTGCATTTTGGGCAGAATGCATAAAATGGATTGGAATATGCATTTGTGACCTTTAAGATTCCAAGAACCTGTAAAAAATGTTTGAATATTAGTGTGTTGTAAAAAAGAGCAATAATGAAATGGAGAGGGAAGAAATTTAGAAAGACATACCTCAAATGTTGTGTGCAATAGACCATGCAATTTTCCTATTGTTCTTTTATCGTTCATCTTGCAGATAAATGTCAAAATACTTGTCCAAAGAGCATTTTTTTGATCGACCTTTTTAGAATTGTTTCTAAATAGAAAGGCTGGAATTTCATTTTTTTTAAACCATTCCTCAATTTGAAAGTATAGCTGGGTAAAATTTGGATGCATGCAACCTATTTTTCAGCAATAAAGTTAGGTTTTCAATTGCATAATGTAAGGTGTAAATTGAAAGCATAAAGGAAGAAAGAGAGAAAGGTTGAGTGAATAAGTTTACTGGTGCCGTGTCCATATCAGTGTACCCATCTTTGATGTCAAGTACATGTTGAGTACCTTTTATGTGTGTTCCAAAAACAACTGGACCTATTGTTCCATTTGGGAAATCAAATGTGCTTGTGAGCAATTGTTGTATAGTTGTACCTGGAATGAATTTGTATTCATGTGAAAGAGAAGCTATTGTTTCAATTGTGCCAGATTGTTTTAAAAGCAATATGCAAACACTGTCTCCAAGATCATAATATGTTCGTGGTGCAATTTTAATGCTTGTTATTTCTATTCCCTTTCCTAGGATTATTTTATCTTCGTACTTATGGATGAGGTTACCAGTTACATTTAGTGTTATTGTCATTTCCCCTTTAGAGTCTATTAAGTCAGCGCGCAAAAATTATTTTGTCTTTGTGGCTCTGTCAAGCACAAACTTATATACTACTAGCATGTCGCCTTCGAAAGTTTCCCCTGCTTTTCTTGTGTTTAGGTCTTTGATCGATATTGGACTTTGGTTGTTTACTTTAGTCCTGTTACAAGTAGAGAAAGATCTTCTTGATTTTTCAGATCTGTATAAATATGAAAAAATAAAATATTTAGCTCAATTAACTTTTTGGTAATCATTCTTGGTTTGGTTCTGCTTGATTTGCTGGTTGCTTTTCTAGATTCATTGTTATTGCAAGAAATCAAATTAAAGGACCTGAATTTTGATAGAGATGCGGGCAACATTACATTTTTATAAAACTGTATCAGTGAATACAAAATTAATCTGCATGGTTATGTTGGTATGATATTTCTCTAGTTTCTATATTATTATGCTAATGGTTGTGTTCTGTAAAGTAATTGACACCCAAACAGCCTAAAGCGTACTGGCGCGGTAGAAGATAGAGTTATAGGTTGAGAACTAGAATGTGTCGACATAAGGGCGTATTGGGTTGTTAGTGGAAATGAGGTGTTGGGTTAAGTATTTTGGGATTTAAAGTCTAATTATTGTATTCTGTATGGTGAATGTTTATAAAAGTTGCAAGATGGTCTGTTCAATATGCCTCTGTATTGTAAATGGAGCATATGTTTGTTGGGGAGTTTGTCCAGACATGGTCAATTTGTGGTCTATTTGTATTGTGTGTTTAATTCAACATGAAATGTATATTGTATTGTTGCATATGTTTAATAAGTGTTCTTTTGGTTACATTTTCTTTGGACATGTCCATATTGAAATATCCTACAATGTAAAGTATTTTTTTTGTACTATGGTATGTGACAATTTGAGTCATGATGTTTTTGATTTCTGCAATAGATGCATTAGGCCTTGCATAAACATTAGAGATGTTGAGTTCGTTGGTGATTTGGCATAGTGTTATTGTTAAGGCTTCAACATTTGTTGTCCTATGTTGTTTTGTATTCATATGCAAGATGTTTTTCAAAGTAAGAATTGTTAGGCCATGTATATATGATACATTGAATAAGTATTTTATTTTTCAAAAAGGATGTTAGTATCTGGAGGAAGGAAGTGCACCTCTTGTAAAAATAAAATGTTAGAGGACATTACATCATAGTCGTTGATAATGTCATATGAGTGAGCTTTAAAGATATGAGTGTTTAATATACAAAGTAGTATGTGTGATGCATCAACTGAACAAGCAATACAATTTTCAAGTTTCCATTGTGCATGTGATTGTAGGCGATACATTTCAAGGTTTATTTTTTCTTTGAATTTAAAGTTTTTTGCATTTAAAGGGTTCAATAAAAATAATGATTCAATGGTTCTTGTTTGTGATAATGTTGTATATGTTTTTGATTAAAAAAGAAGCCAAGACAAGGGGGCTAACCTAAACAATCACAGCCAATATGAGAAGTTCAGATTACCAGCAGAAAACCAGCACAACACGGGGGTCAAAGCGCCCTCACCCAATACCCTTTTTTAGCATCAAAAACCAAAAAATAAAACTAACAGGCCCCAACTCCACCATGGAGCTGGTAACCAACCTACACTCCCTAACAGACCCCAGCTTCACCTTGAAGCTAGTAACTAGTCTATGAAAGTAAGTATCAAAGTAATTAGTTCAGTAAAGAAGGAATTACGATTAATAGTATAGTAGGAATTAAATCTAAACTAGTAGCAAAAGTAATCCCTAACAGACCCAAGCTTCACCTTGAAGCTGGTAACTAGTTTGTGAAAGTAAGTATCAAAGTAATTAACATAAAAGAAGGAATTAATTTTAACAGTAAAGTAGGAATTAAGTCTAAACCCATAGCAAAAGTTCAGCAGAACCACAACAAGGCCCTCATTGGCCAGCCAATGGAAACCAACAACAAAGAAAAGCATTGAAAAATGGAGAAGGTTAATTGGGGTTTTTACCCCCACTGTCCAGAAGTAGATTGAGCCAATCCTCTGAAAGGAATTGGAACAACTTCTTGTCCTTGGATTCTTCCCCCTGGGTAGACGCCTTCGCCATTTGTAGAAGCTGGAGAGTGGTAGCCACCGAATGCATAACCTTGATGGCAAACCCAACCACCTTGTTGAAGCTTTCACCCAGATTTTTTATTTCCTCCTTAACCTCCCTCAGATCCATCTTAGAGACTGAATCAAGGGAGGAAGTCTAAAGAGTTTTAATATCCTTCTAGATTTGCGCTATTTCATTCACCATGTTCCAAATACGCTCAGTCACCATTTCCTTAACCTCCAAGGTCTCAATTTTGGTTTTCTCATCCACCTTGGGTTCCTCAGCCATCACCTGGGGGTCCGTAGACAATGGGGATGTGTTTTGCGAGTCCTCAGTCTTATCTTCAATCAACTTCTTCTTGGAGAGGTCCATGGTGGGTAGAGTGAAGCTGGCCAAAATTTGGGGAGAGACATGGCTCTTCTTATCCCCATCCAGATCTTGAGGGTCTTTTCCTTTTTCTTTCTCCTTGATCTTGGTTTTCTTTCCCTTTTTAGTATTCCCACTGGTGCTGATCTTTTTAACCTCCTCCTTCTCTGACTCTTCTGCTTCCTCCTCGTCTTCAATTTAATGCTTCCTAACTACTTTCTGCTTGAAGCAGGTGTTAGCAATTATGTGGGACCTCCTTCTACTATCATTATCTTCCTCATCCTCCTCAGAATCAATAGTGATTTGGGTGCTACCTATGGACCCCGCATTTTCCTTCTTAGTTTTTTCTGGGGTTTTGGAGGAAGACGAGGGGTTAGAATGGGCACCCATGGCCTCCTTAGGTCCCTTCATAGTTGGCATGGTAATACCCTATAAAGACACAATTCTAGGGGGACACAGAGCAAGGTGGAAATTATAAAGGTGGAAAACAAGCCCTTGATGGAGGATGCAATATTTCTTCCTGGCTTTTAATTTTTCCCTCACTTCTAAAACCGTGGCTTGAAGAGAGTGAAGCAGATAAAACGGGAAAGATATAGTATCATTGTACCTAAAGTGATTAAGCAAGGGAAAGTGGTAGTTGTAGTATGTGCCAAAGTGGCCTTCTAGGGTAATATACTTCATGATAATGAGGCAGACATCATTCCATGGGCTAGGCAGCTCCTCCCTTTTAAATCCTCCATGGATTGGAACCAGAACCTCTATTTTCTTGAGGAATCTCGCTTTGTCAGAGTCATCGTGGCTCTTCATAACCTTTTTCCACTTCTTCCCATCAATGGAAATCCTCGTAGCCTGGGCTATAAATTCTTCATTTACCTCGAAGGTAATAGGTCATTTATAGTAACTTTGCGCTCTATCCAAGTTTTAACCAGCTGCATGGAGATAATTTCATCACATCCTCCCATAGCTTCCATGAAGGGATAAAACCCACCCTCCTTAAGATAGGTTACCACACACTGGTTTTTGAGAAAACCCACCTCAATCCTGGGGGGTTCCACCCTCACCATATCGCCACCCATATCAGAGCTATACTTAGGATTAACCTCAATATGTATCTCCACTGACATTCCACCCTTCACACCTCTGCCCAGCACTCTCTCAACCAGAGTCTTATGGAAGATACCAACACAAAACTAGTGGGCAAAAATTTACAAGACAAAAAACCAGTTGGGAATAAAAGCCAAATTTTTAATGAAATGGAAAGTACCAGTCACAAGGTTAGCCAGAGTAATTGCAGAGTTTTCATGTGTCCTAAAATGATTTCCTTTCCCATAATTAATTCACCACTTAACCTCATCCTTCTTGTCAAGCACTTCCAGCCTCGTGTTTTTCTCCATGTCAGTTTCAAATTTGAAAAAGACCATACTTTTTCCTAAATTAGAGTTAGGATACCGTCTTTTCAAACTTCTAAAAATATTAAAATCCTTTCCCATAACTTTTTTAAAATTTGAATTCTGCCCAATCCTCATGATCCTGTCCGCCGCCTCTCCCATCTAAGTAAAGTCCATCTTGTACTCCATAGGTTAAATGCTTTCTTTTTTGAAAAGCAAGGCAATTTGCTTGGAAAGGGATCCCAAGTTTCTCTAGCATCTAAGCCCTTGTTGATTAAGCCTCGTGGCTGCCAGCTTGTCAGCCACCACATTTCCCTCTCAGAAAATGTGTTGTAATTTAAACTCATCAAATATAGGGAGTAGCGACCAGATGTCCTGCAACATATTAGACAGCCTCCAACCAACTTTAAAGTTTCCCTTAACCATCTCAATAATGATTTTGGAGTCCCCCTTTATGACTAGTCTTTTAACTCCCAATGTAACCACCACCTTTAGGCCCCATAAGAGGGCAGAGATTTTTGCCATGTTATTTGACCCCAATCCAAGATTTATAACATAAGCAGAGATCATTTCACCATTTTTGTCTCGGAAGATACCTCCACCCACAGCAGATCCATTGGAAGAAACTCTGTCAAAGTTCAATTTGGTGAAATTTTCCTCCAGGGGGGACCATTTGGTATTCCATCTCGCCAAAACCTTGGAGCAGTCAAACTCATAGAAGGAGGGAAGCAGTTTCCAATCCTTAGAAACCAAACAGTCAAAACTCTGGGGGGGGGGAAGGGGGGTTTTCCAGTGACAGGTACTAAGGTTGTCCTTTAGCAGATTCATAGCCAGTCTTTTCATCCCATCAACATCTTTTTCCTCCCCTCTGAACACCCAATTATTCTTTTCCTTCCATAGGCTCCAATAGATATGTGAGGGTAACATCCTCCAAAGGGTGTTGATAAGTTGGCGCTTCACGAGGTTCCCCCAGTTGCAAACAAATTGGTCCAAGTCCTCCATGAAGACCCAATTCAGTCTCATAATAGTCATAATTTTGGTCTAGACCAGAGTCGCAAAAGGACAGTGAATGAGAATGTGATTGATAGATTTCACATGTGTTTTACATAGAGCACATCTGTTGACTAAATGCACCCCCCTTTTCTGGAGATTATCTAACGTAAAAATTTTACCATGAAGGGTAGTCCACTAGAAGAAATTGATCTTGGGGATTAATTGGGGAATCCAGACTTTCCCCCAGTTCTTTTCATCTTCCACAGTATTTAAGTTGGTTAGATAAACATATTTCACCATTATTTCTCGTGAATTGTTATGACACCAAATGGATTTATCTTCAACCCGGGATATAGGAATCCTAACACCTTCAATAAGCTTCTGAATTTCTTTTATATAAGGCCACACTTGAGTCTGATCCTGAAAAGCTCCAGCGAGTGCTTTCCATTTCTTACCTTAAGAGATGTAATCACTGACTTTACCTCCAAAGTGAGAAATCAATCTATCCTTGATGAGACCAAACTTTTCCTATCCAAGGGGTTTTTCTCCCACCCACCAATCTTCCCAAAAATGGATCTAGGTGCCATTTTTGACCATCCATTTTAGACCTTTGAAAATACTTCCTTTACTTTTATAAATGAAATTCCATATTTTTGAGCCTGAGGGAAAACTTTGCCCGTAGGAGAATTGGTCATTATAGAAGTATTTAGCCTTCATAATTTTGCACCACCCAGAGGTTCCTCTAAAGAGCTATCAGCCCATTTTAGCTATGAGAGCCTTATTCAGGTCCTTGATTTTTCTCACACCCAGCCCTCCGACCAGCTTTGGTTGACAAACAATGTTTGAGTTGACCAGGTTCATTCTAGCCTTTTCCTCTGTCCCAGACGAAAGAAAGTTTTTCTGGATTTTTTCCTGCTTCTCCGCAGTTCTGTCATTTATTTTGAAGAGAGATAGGAAGTAAACAGGAATACCTTGGAGGGTGGCTGAGAGTAATTGGATTTTTCCAGCATTACTAAGAACCTTACCTTTTCAACCTACCAACATTTTCTACATTTTCTCCAGAACGGAGTTCCAAAATTCATCAGCGACTTCCTTCACCATGAGCAGGAGACCAAGATAGGTATCTGAGAGTGAAGCTCCCTTACAACCCAGACAATCCACAATTATTGTTTGCGTTCTCTATTCAGTGTTGAAGAAATAAATTTTTCTTTTGTTCTAATTGATCACTTGGCCAGATGCCAAAGCATACTTTTTTAGGAGGTCTTTCCACTCTCTAGCTTCTCTAATGCATGCTTTTCTAAAGAGAAATGTATCATCTAAAAATTCTTGTAGAACTTCTGGGGGAAGAGTGGAGGCCGGTTTAAAACCATCAATAGATCCATCTCTTTCCATCGTCAGTAAGTTCCGAGCTAGAACCTCGGCCACTAGAAGGAAGAGGTATGTGGATAGAGGGTCCCCCTAGCGTAATCCCCTTTCTAGAGTAAAGGATCCCTAGGGTGTGCCATTGACCATCACAGCAAAGTCAACCATTTCCACTGCAACCTTTATAATTTTAATGAAATTATCATGGAGCCCAAATTTCCTGAGCACCGCATATAGAAAATTCCAAAGAACCTTATCATAAGCCTTGGAGATGTCTAGTTTAAGATCCATACCAGTGTTATTACCTTTCTCCACGGAATGAATGTTTCATGAGTGCTAATAACATCATCAAGAATCTTTCTTCCTAGAACAAACCCCTTTTGGTTGGGATTGATAATTTTTCCAAGAAGGGGTTTGATCCTATTGGTGATAATTTTGGATAGAATTTTGTAGGCAGTGTTACAAAGACTTATGGGGTAAAAGTCACTCACACATTTAGGGTCTATCACTTTAGGTACCAAGACAATGTAATTTTTGTTGAGACTTTTTAGGATACTGCCAATTCTGACAAAGTCGCGGGCAACATGGATGAGGTCATATTTAACAACTCCCCAAAAGTGCTGGAAGAAGGCCGGGGGAAACCCATCTAAACCCAGGGATTTAAAGGCTCCCATAGATAATACCACCATTTTAACTTCCTCCTTAGAAACTTGAGACAAAAGGGCATCATTCTCACCCTCAGTAACAACCTTAGGGATAACTTCCATAAGGGAGTCAAAATCAACATCCATCCTAATCTAAGCCGGTCTTTGGAAGATACCTTAGAAGAAATCAAAAGTATGATTACCAATATCTTCAACCTCCAAGAGTAGGTTCCCATTAGCTTCCAGGGATTTAATAGTGTTCCTTGTTTTATGAATGGAGGCAGACTTGTGGAAAAAGGCAGAGTTCCAGTCACCTTCCTTCAGCCATTGAACTCGTGACCTTTGCTTCTAGAAAATTTCCTCCCTCTTGAGGTTTTCTTTCCATTTGTTTCTCCATTCTTCCTCCTCACAATGCTCCTCCCAGGTAGCCCCCCCCATATCCATGTCCTTCTGGAGGTGAGTGAGTTTCTCCTCAAGATCTTTTTTGCATTAGAAGATGTCACAAAACTTGGATTTACTCCATCTTTGGGCCACCCTTTTGATGATTTTTAACTTTTCAACAATTTTGAACACATTCGTTCCCTTCACCGGGGTATTCCACAATCTCTTAATACATTCTTAAAAATCATTGTGAGAATGCCACATGATTTCATAACAAAATGGATGGGGTCCATTACATTTCCTCTCCTCCCAGTCAAGGATCAAAGGGCAGTGGTCAGAAACCGTTCTTGCAAGGTGAGAGAGGCTGAGCAAGGGAGCAATATCCCAACCTCCCAATAACATCCATCTATCCAGTCTAACCTATATAAGGTTTCTCCCTTTTTTGTTGTTGGACCAAGTAAATCCCAGTCCCTGTAGGTCTAGATCAGCCAAGTCATTGTGTCTTATAAAATTTGTTAGCTCCTGTATACTTTCTGAGTACTCTTTCCTGCCCCCACTTTTCTCAAAGGTGAATAAGGGCGTATTAAAATCCCCTACACACATAGTGGGGTGGAAATGATTAGCTTCTATGAGGTTAGATATTTCCCCCTGATTCTAATACATTCACTTCTAATGTTAGGAGCATATATATTATACAAGTACCAATAAATATTATTCCAAGTAAAAACAATAGCAAGGAAGTTATGAGAAAAGGCCACAACATTTCTAGATAACTTACAAGGGTTCCAGAGAGTGGCCACACCTCTAGAGGCCCCATCAGCTTCACTATACAGAAAGGCCGCACCTGGCCAAATATTGTCCACCAGCAGAGCGAAGTTTAGATACTTCATTTTAACCTCCTGAATAAGAACCATGTCAAACTTGAACTCAAGAATGTAATTCTTCAGAGTGAGCTATTTTTGTGGGATATTCATGTCCCTTATGTTCCATGAGAGGAACTTCATCTTTTATTTTTTTGGGAGTCTTCTAGGGTTGACTACTTCCCATTGGCAATGACCCTTGCTACTTCTTTTTCTCTAACTGCTTTCACCGATGGTCGACCCACTTTGGTTTCATTCCCCACATCTATTTTTTTTTGGTTTCCACACTTTCATCCCCCTTCTTGCTTCTAGTTTTCCTTATAGGTTCTGACCAGCCAAAGAGGCTAGTCGATGGTGGTGAGTGGGTCACTATTGGTATTTCCATTACCAATCCTGCCCCAATATGAATTGGGGAGGAAATTCCCCCGTCCCTTAAACTACTCTTCTTAGCAGTTCTATTAGTCAAAATGCTTTTGGACACCGATGCCTTCTTCCCAATGTTGACATATTTATTTTCTACCCCTTTTGGGCTTCCTTTGTGAGATTTGGGGGTCACTTTTAGGTCATCAACCAACTCTCCTTCCTCTAGGTCTACCACCTTTTCTACCTCTTTAACCTTTCAATTTCCCTTCTCCCCCAACCCAAGAGCAGGAAACAAACCCTTGTCAAGGGGGAAGGGGCCTCCGTGGTCATTGCAGAACCAACAACCTGGTCCCGTTCACCATATTCTACATTCAAGGACACCGAAGAAAGCCTCTCAGGGTCTTGCTCATCAATCTTAGTTGATACCTTGTATTCTATTACCACATGCCCATTTTTACCACATTTTTGATAGTTTAGAGTGGCATTCTCATACACAATGGCCTGGTTCCAGTTCCCCCTTTGGATTTAAGCATCACAAAGTTGGGGAGGGGGTTATTCATTGTCACATTCACACATAATCTTGCAAATACCAGCCTAGTTTTTTGAATGGTGATCATGTCCACTGCCACATAGCTTCCAAATGAGTTCCCAATCCATCGTAGCACCTTCTCATTCGAGAATTCAAGGGGTAAATCGGGTAGGCAAACCCACACTGGTGCTACTTTTTGTAGTTCCACCTCTGGATTGAAGCCTGGCTTCCATTTGGCCATTATAAGTGTGTGTTTTCCATAGAACCAACTTCCTATAGAGACAAGAGTGTAGTCCTCCACAACATTAAATCGAAAGAGGAACATCCCCCCTAGCATAGCCAATACAGACATAGTTCCCTTGACCTTCCATCTAGCAGTACACCACCTGTAGAACATATCTATGGTGGGCCTGAATGTGACAAATCTCCCCAGCAGAGAAAGTTGTAGAGAGGCATAAATGCCTTCAACCACACCATCTGGAACAATAATATTAGGGCCAAATTTTCCTATCGAGAAAATAGGGGGAGCAGAGGTGTCAGGAGACTCTTTCCCCAACACCACAAGTTTCTAGCCCCCTAGAGGGCCCTCTATGATTTCTTCCACATGTTTAGGGAAAGTATCCCCACCTTCTAGACACCGTGGAAGAGAAGATCCCACAAAGGAGGAAAAGGAGGAATCCAAGGTTCTGGGGACCGCACAACGGTCACTTCCATCCTGCGAGAAAGCACTAGGAACAAGTCAGGGCAGAGGACCTCCATGTTCCCTGGGATCCCCAGCAGAGCGGAGGCTGAAGCTAACATTCAAAAAAATAAATGAGCGGGAAAGTGTAGAAGTTGCAGAGCCTTGTTCATGGAGGATTGGTATTGTTGTTTAGACTCGGTAACAAATTATTCTCCCATATTCGCTGATTCTATTTAAGATCTCCACAGTTTGTAGATCAGTTAGGATGTCGCATTCTTAGCAGTTACATTCATAGGTGAAGTGCCAAATGGATTTAGAAGAAGCAATAAGTAATATTATAGTTTGTATATGTTAAGCCATGTTGAGTTATGCTATTTGTGTCAAATGCCAGTCCTTGCATTGTGAGTCCTTGTGACCTATGAATTGTTCGAGCACATACTATTTTTTTGGGAATTGTTTTCTAATTATTATTTTCCCATTTGTGAATATTTTTTGGATAGGCCTAGCAATTCGGAGTATGGGAACCCAATCTTTGTTTATGTTTTCAATATAGTATGGAGCTAGTTTTTTCCTTTCTTCTTGCCCAATTTTGTGATTGTTAAATAGTATCCATGCTATATTGAGGTCTTTTTGTCTCGTGTAGGCCTTGAATATTCCATATGACCCATTTACAAGGTCGTCTTGTGTATTGTAGTTTCCTGCAAAAATTTCTACAAGAATGTTTGGTTTGAGGATTATTTGAGTTGGTAGAGTTTTTGTATGACTGTATAGTTGTATTTCATTGTATCTATCATCTTTGCTGTCATTTTCTTCTAATATGATAAGGTCGCCAGGCACTAGAGAAAGCATATTGTTTTTGTGTCTGTCAACAACCTTTCTCATATAAAATAGGTGGGGAAATCTTGGATCAATTGGTGGGGCCATAAGCAAATGTAGTTGAGGTATTGTATATCATTATTGGTCTATACACCTAGTCGTATTCTATTCAAAATTGAGATGAATTTTTCATCCTTTTGTCGCATTGTAGTGGCCAATGAGTAGCACTTGATATTGTCTCTCCAAAAATTGTAAGGCATTAATTCCTTTGTACCTGGTTTCTTGACAAAGAAAATAGAGTCAAGTACAGGAAGTGCTTGGTACAAATCTCCATAGAAAATTATGCCAAGGTTCCCAAAGTATGCTATAGGTAATTGCATTATATCACGTAATCATCTATCAATGTAGCACAAAAATGTTGAGCCTACTAATGAAATCTCATCAATGAGGAGTACATGTAATTGATTCTAGTTCTTTGACATTTTATCCAACATATTTGTATTTAGGGGAACAAATTCTGATTTGTTGAAAGGTATGTGAAATGTTGAATGTAATGTAGTTCCACCTATATTGTATGTTGCTTTTCCTGTATATATAGTTATTAGGCCTTTTGGTTTTTCTGGATTGTTATCAATGCAATGGCTGTAAATGCGGATAAGGGATTGGTAAATGGTTGTTGCAGTGAATGTCTTTCCAGTTTTGGCTCCTCTGGTCAAGAACAAATGCAATGGAGTTTTTAGGTCTTTTAACTTTTTTCAATACAATGTCCTTCACAATTGCTTGTTTTTCTCTATTTATCATTCTCCTTAATTTATAGTACTCATTGTTGTCCATAATTTGTGGGAGCCATGCGATTTTGAATGCTTTTGGTGCTATGTTATTGAATGTGCTATAGAATGTAGTTTCTATATCTTCTTGTATGTCATACTGCTCATCTTATTTGGTTATTCTTGTTTTTAAGCACATGCTTTCATTCTTCTCATTGTCTTTCTTTAGTTCATCAACAACTTTATCGATGTCACCCCATGTGGAGTTTATGTCATAGCAAAATTTTGCACGATTGATCTGGATTATTCTTTCATTGTGCATAAAGGCTTTTTTCCAGGAGTCATAATTTTGTTTCAAGGTGTCTTCACTTATTGTGAATGGTACATATAGCAATAATTGTTCTCTACAATGATTCTCTAAGTAAAAATGTTTATTGAAGTTAACAAATCGTATAACATTTGGTTTATTTTTTTGTTCACCTTTGGTTCTGTCTTTTCTATACTTGGACGTAAATTCAGCTAGATAAATGTTAGCAATAATGTGAGGATGGTTTAAGTAGCAGTCCACTAGTGATTTGCACATTACATTTTTAGATTCGTCTACTTCTTTGTTTAATTGTTTGACAGGTTTCAATATAAATGTACGGTCATTGTCAGATTTTGTGTCAATAAATATGTATTTTCTAGAGCTATAATTTAGTGGGAGCAATAAAAGAAGATGAGAAGCTTGTTGGGATGACATTTGTTGCAAGTTCAATAAAGAATTACCAAGTTTTCTTAGCATTTTTATTGCATCTATATTATTTTCTTGAGGTCTTTGCGTATTCTTTTAAATTCCTTTGTCATTGACTTATCGACTTTAGCCATGTAGGCGCTACAATACATTGCTGTGGCATATGCATTTAGCAAAAATTGTGCATCTGCATTTGCTTTCTAGAGATACGGGATTTTCTTGGCAAAGTTATTATTCCATATCTGTGAAGGCTTTCTTTGGAGGAAAAGGGTGGGTCTATGGATTTTTGACCTTAAAGCCATTATGTAGTCTTCTTCAGTCATTTCTATTTCTTTTAGGAATATTTAAAATGTGAATGAAATATCGTAGGTTATTTTTTGAAGCTTGGATAGATTATTCTTTGTAATGGAGGTTATAGTTTCATTTTTTTCAGGAAATGGTTCAAGTATTGTAGCCTTGCTAAATGGTGTAAATGGGAAATTGTATCTGTAGTGTGTTGTTTTGGATCTCCTACATTTGTTTGTATGATGATGCTTATGTAGTATGACTATGTTTGGTTCAAAATCTTTGGTTGCACATGTAAGGTACTTGTCTACAAACTCTATTATGCTTATGTTAATTTGTTTGCCATAGATAGGTGCATATTTTAAACCCATATGAGGAAATGGTCATGTTCATTTCCTCGATTTTGGAATTTAGTTACTAAAAATAGTCTAATACATTTCCAAAGAAAGAGTGATCTGCAAATATCAAAATTTTAAGTGCATTTATCAGATGTCTATAGTAATGTGCACATGTTACTGGATATTTTTTTATGAGTTTGTATTTATCAATTTGGTTGTTGGTATTTGAATTTATTTTTGTTGTTGAATGGGAAGTCTTGTATATCTCTTCAAGTGTGTTTGTCAAAGCATACCAATTTTGTTCAGCACTAGTGAAGGTGAGGAAAAAAGTTGGTGGTCCTAGTTGTCAGATCATTGCAATTTTTTTTTAAATTATTGTGTAGAGTCTAAATATATTCTAATTCTTTTGAAGTCAACATAGCCAATATTTGATTTCAGTATTTTTTTCCAAATTTGGTTTGTGCTTGACATCCTTCGCTAATAGATTTCTTCCTTTTAGTTGGCCTTTTTGAATTCTTATCCACATTGTTGACATAACTTGATGTATGAGTAACTTGATTGTTTTGAGCAATAGGTTAGTTGTGTGATATGAAAAATACCTTTGTGAATGTGTCAATTCCCATTGCACAATTTTATGGTATGTAAATTATTTGACAATGTCATCATAACGTGGATTGCCAAAGAAAAGTGTTGGGAAATTCATTTCTTCTGTATATTTGTCTTTAAATATTCCAATAGGGTATTGGTCTTGTGCAAGTGAAATTTATATTAGTTTTTCTTGCATTTTGTGTATATTGATAGATTCAGTAAATCCGTGTATCAAAGTTTCGCATGGTTCTTGGTCTATTTCACTTTCGAAGTCAATTTCAGTTGCAAGAAGTTCATTGTTTTCTTCGACTTCATTATTTCTTTCTAGAGTTTGTTTCCAATCTTCGTTGAGTTGTACATCTTAAATTTTGTATAATGTTTATTTTGTCAATTGTTCAAGAGCTTGCATGATAAGATTAGGTCATACATGCCCTATTGAAATACATTCTTATATTCGAATCATATTTTCAAGGAGATAGCAATTGTTGTTGTATTACTAGTTGATAGAGGTAAATCTTTTTGTGTAATGTTGGTGTCTACTGGAACATTGATAATAGAACCAGTCAAGCAAATTTGAGATCTTCTATATCCTAACTGCCAGATTTGGGCAAAGGAAATTCTTAGTGATACGAGTCTTTCCTCTAATTGCGTTAGCATTTATACATATTGCAATGACTTGTTGATTCAGATATTTTGTGGCATAGTATATTGTGGAGCATGGATTGCTTTAATGCATTTTTGCACTTTTGACAAATTTAATTTGTTAATATGTTGTCACTTGATTTGACTAGTTTGTAATAAATTTGTTTTTGTTCATGTCTGAATATTCTAATGTCTTTTTTGAAATGCAACATTTGACAAATACTACATATGTATTTTGGTGTGTCTTGAATTGTTTTTTCAAACAGATCAATTGGTGACAATGTTATTTTCCTTGTTGAAGTGGAATATTGGTTGTTGTTGATTTTGTTTGTTTTTTGCTTTTTTGTTTGGTACATTGTTTGAATGCTTTTTTTTCCATTGCATTGATCGATGTAACTTATTGCTTCTAATCATAATTTTTAGCTTCCGCAGTGATACTGGTTGTGAATTATTTTTTTCTTCAATGTTTATTTCTATTTTGATTTTGTTGACATTCTCTAACTTTCTTTTCTTTGTATTTCTTTTAGTTTGTATGTCATTATTTTTGGTTGTTGATTTGTTAAATTTATGTAAAGTTATCCATTGAGGGTTTTGCATAAATTGTATTTTTAATTGTACAAGATCTTTCTTTAATGTCTTATTGATGCTGGTAATTTTAATTATGCTATTGCTGTCATATTTTTTAACATCTACAATTTCTGGTTTATGTATCTGTAGTTTATTTGATGTGTGCGGCTTTGTTTGTTGTATTGGCTGTTGTTGAACTGATTTCTTGTAGGCATTTTTCCAATGTTGTCAATGCAAATTGTTGGTTGCATGGATTCATGGTTAGTTTTTCTTCTAATTGTTTTTTTAAGCTTCCAAAGTGATGATGATTGTTGCATTTTGTTTTGTTGTTCTATGTTTGTTTCTATTTGGTTTTTGTTGGGAATAGTTGACTTTTCTTTGTTTCTAAATCTTGCACGTTGCATGTGATGTCTATTTGCTATTGTTCTTTGTGTTTTTTGAAATATCTTCATTGTTGGTTTTCTGAATCTTCTATTTCAAAACGTAGTACCAATTCAAAATGTTGTTCTTAGTTTTCTACATCTTCTATTTTAGAATGTAGTAGCGGTTCAAAATGTCTAGACAGTGGATTAGCATCATGGAAAAGCAATGAGTATGATTCTGTACATGATGATTTTTTGAAGTGCAAGTACCTTTTTCCTCTTGATAATGACCAAACACATATTTTTATATTTAACCACTTTGCTAACCAATGTAGATAGAATATATCTTCCCAAAGTCCGATTTCTGTATTAGCTATCGTTGGTTACGCAGACAATCATATTCTTCGTAAATATGTTCATACTTATTTAACTTTAAGTAACTCATACAAATTTTGGGGATCCGATTCAAGGTTGTAGGAGTCAATTGCCTCTCTTTTATGTCTTTCGAGGTAGGTCAAGAAGTAATCAATAGCTCCATTACGTAGTTCAGTTAATGTATATGTATTGTGTAGTAACAATTGTAAGGAATAAAACAAGTAATCTCTAACATTGTATGTAAATATATCTATTCTATATAGTCCTTCTTTCTTTAGTGCATCGTCAATGTCACATTATACAGTTATTCTTATGTTTTTGTATTTATCTACATCTATAATTTGATGATTTTGTATGTCTAGTTTATTTTTTCCTTCCAAATTTTTAATAGATATGCATGTGTTGTATTTCTCCATAGACAATGTGGGATCTTGTTCTTCGTAAACGAGACGTTACTATTGTATTCTTTTGTTGGTAATTTTTTCAAGTAGAATTCAATAATGTTACTATAATATTTATAAAACCAAAAGAACTGTCTAAAGACTAAAGGAACAATGTATACTTTTTTTGTAAAATAAAATAGATTACAATATTTTAGAGAAAAGAGCACACAAAAAATGCTAGGAAATATGAGGTGAGTACCTTACCATGTACTTTTTTGTTGTCCAATTGGTTGTCTGCCTCTTTATAAGTTCTTTTTGCTGAATTTGCGAATGACTATGTTGTTCTCTATGTTGCAAAAGAAAGAAGATTTACTTTAGTCACAGTTGATTTAGAAAATACAGTAAAATGAATTCTCAAATTTTACTAAGAAATGTACATAGTCTCTTGACTTGTCAGATTATATTATCACATCATAAAATTAATGAAGCATGAAATTCCTACAAATGTTTACAATTGTGCTTCCCCACGGGTATGTGCAAGATCATGTGGGGCCAAAAAGTGGCGATGTGAAAAAAATCCACTTTTCACTCGTCCAAAAGTGCATGATCAAGCACTTGTTGACTTTTTAGTAGGCCTGGGTTTCAGTACAGCTGGGCAAACCTAATACCAAAGCACAAGCCTAATCGGGTACATGATTTTTTTGGGTACCTGAAAATATCGGGTACCCAAAACTTGTGGCATAAATCAAAAACCTATGAGCCGCTTTCCTCATTTCTCTCATCACTTTAGGTTTCCAAAATGGCTAGATATATCATATACACAATTTTTTTGGGTACCTGATTACTCCAACAACAAATTCGACTCCACTATTTATCCGGTAAGTAAATTCTTGTTATGTCTAGATTGATTTTTTTCATTTTCATGTTAAATGTAGTTTTTTTGGTAAAAATGAGGTTTTGTATTGATTTTTTTAATAATATATGAAATCAATTTGAAATTTATATTTGTTTATTATTTAATCAGGCATGGCTGACAACAATGAAGATAATAACCCTCCCCCACCAAATAATGATCCCCAAAACAATCCAGAACCGCTTCAAAACCCTCAATCTTTAGAGGATTTTATATAAGAGAATCTGAACACTATACGAGGCTTCAAAAACACATATAAGAATATACCTACCTTAGCTCCTATGTTTGCCACCCTAAATACCATTGTTGAAAACATTGACACCCTTACGTAGCAACATAATGCTGCTCTTCATTGGCGTGATGATATGCACACCCAATTGGATGACGGGATTGACCATGATTGGATTGCTGCCCTTAATATAACTAAGGAAGATATAGCCTCCCTTTTTGTTAATCCTAAAACCGGATTAAAATTTGACCCAAAAAAGCCAAAATTATCAATAAAATGGTGCACAAACGAAGCAATGCGCACACACTTTTGGGATCGCTGGTGGATGGTTTTTGATAAACCACCCCATAGAAATTTGGAGCTCCCTTTCTATTTCATAA
>MU224451.1:4028485-4055236 GCA_018584345.1 Thuja plicata
AAACTAGGGCACAATCTTCTAAGGAGGCCTACATAGGATAATTAAATCACCATTTAAGCCTTTACCCCTAGGAGAGGACCTATATTAAATATAATTTAGGAATCGATGCTTCAGAACCTGAAACAGCTGACCCAGAAGCAGGAAACAACTTTTGCAAAGACCGACATCCGGAAACTGAAAGTTCCCAGGATTTGGACCCTGGGATAGGGTCGCAGTCGACCCTATCCTAGGTCAGGGCCGAGGTTGACCCTAGCCTAGGTCAGGGTCGAGGTTGACCCTGTGATAGGTCAGGGTCGAGGTCGACCCTGTCCTAGGAGGTCGACCCTGTCCCTAAATCCCAGAAACACAGGTCTGTATCCCAGAATGCAGAAATCAGGTCAAAAAATGGTGGACAGAAAGGAAGAACAGGGGGGAAGCCATGTCAAGATCAGGAACCCAGTCAAGGCGCTTGTCATGACCCCAAACCACTTACTTGGAAGGCTAAACAAGTCTAAAATGGAAGTGCTTTTATTTTCTGACTATACAGATATAATTGCTGTCAAATTTTGAATTCGGTAAGTAATTATTAGTTATTTTCCAATTGAGTTACCGCTAAAGTGCTGATTTATATACTGATTGAAAAATGGCTATAAATTTCAGGTGGTATAACATTTTTGAAAACTGAAAATTGTGTCACATTCTATGCTTCACCTAATATAAGAAAAAAAATTATTTTTTTGAATTTGGTAAAGTTTTCATTGAGTTAACGTGGTCAGACACGTGAGTTTTTTATTCTAAAAATTTTGTAGCACATAATTCATAATTAATTAATTTTTAAGCATAAAATTACACAAAAATATGCGTCACATTCGGGAAGGAGTCTACTACTTATATATAAAATCTTATAAAAAAATATTATCATTTGATTATGATTAAGGTGGTCAGACATACACCTACTTATTTTTTTCCTAAAATTTTTGTACTGCTGCATTGAAATCTATACTTTTCACCAATCATATTAACTTTTTTTTGCAGAAAAGGCCTAGTAGTTTAGAAACTACATTCAATTTCCTACAGATTCTTCTCTTACAATTTTTTGATATTAAGTTGATAGCTAGTTCAAATTTTCACATCAAGTTGACTAACCCTGATTTTGCTGATTTTTCATTGCCACTTAAGGGCATAGTTTGGCCCCCCATGATCTTGCACATACCCCCACACTAATAATTGAACTTTCTCATTGCTTATCCAAGACAAAATTATGGAGGACTAAAATTGGAAATTGAATTTTATCAAAAGGCACAAAAGCATAAGAAAATAGGAAACAAAAAAATGGATACTAATAATCAGTTGGATGATGCTTCCACTGAAACAAAGTAAATGGATGTAGCAGGAAAGGATGAGGAAAGTTGAGGGACTGTCTCTACATCTAAGAAACAAATTATTGACTTGTGCAAGTTACCTGCAAAATTTAGAATAGACACCGAAGTTAACTTTCTAAAGTCATACTTGTGAAATTTAAGTTCTCCTTGGAGATCTTAGAGAAGTGTTACATATTACTCACGAGGAAGATGCAATCCAGCTCAGACACAAATTTTTTACTTAGCGTAAGTGAGATGCTCTATTCTTCCAAGGGTTCTAAAGAAAATATGTAACAAGTTGTCTTCATGCTGATATTGCTTACCAATTTTTCAGTGTGATCATCTTTGCCTGCACAATACACAGTTCTTCTATGACTCATTTTCAATAGAGTCCATGTTCAAACTGTTAGTACATTCTGTTTTCACTACTGCAACAATTTTTCTTCTATGGTTTGCATATACGAACTTAAATTATGACTTATCATTCACTACATTTAATGATATTTATTATGGGACTTTAATTACTCATTAAACTTGTTGTAATCAACTATGTATTTAAATATACTATGCTCTCATACTATTTCTCTGCCTGCAACTTTGAAGACTAGTTTTTAACTTTTTAGTTTGTATTGGAATGGGAAAGATCATGTTTCATGAGAATTGATTGTCCTAAAATCTAAAGTTCTTGACTGATATCAAGCTTTGATTCAAAAAAATGTTTTGTAAAAGGAACTTTAGTTGATGATGCTCTCAGTCTCTCCTTTGAAGAAGCATATTCCTTACAAAAAAATTTCTCTGCATTCATTGTTTCAGTACGATCTTCAAAGGTTCCATTGGAGATATCCTTCAATAGGATATAACAAATTTATGTAGAGTACTGACCACAATCACCTTCATAATTTATACCCACACAGCTATTTCGATGCCTTAGCTTAGGTGTTAGAATCTGGAAAGAAAACTTGCACAGAGAAAGCAGAAAGCAACTCATCCTTACAACAAAAAGTATCTTTTAGCTAACAGACAACTACATCCTTAGATATCAATATTTCATTTACTAGCACAATGAACATGAATACGTACATCTGTTGAATCGATGTGAAACACATTATCCGTTAATGTAAGGCATTGATAATTGTAGCCTATTGTAACATCATAAGCAGAGGAACAAGATTATGAAATCAAACAATTATGTATGGAAACTATTTATAAATAATATCTACATACCTTAAACAACATTTCCAATGTGTACCTTGGGCTAACGCTATCTGTCACAAATTTGAAGATAAAGTCAAGATAAGCAATGGAAAAGTTGCACTCGGAAGACTTTTGAAGCACAAAAATTCAGGAATGCCCAGAAGCCTTTTTAAAAAAAATTGAGAAACTTAAAGAGATGAAGCATTCTTAATTGTAACATTTAAGTAAAATAAAAAAAAAGCATCTATATGGCCTTCCAATTGTTAGGACTGCAAGAAACAACCATAAGGTTTTTAAGAACTGGCCTATTCAATAAAATAGCAACATAAGAGTGTCTGTACAAACTACCATAAAATCATTATGATCTCCTTTAAACCCATGAAAATTTTTAACCTTTTAGTAAATTGCGAATTCTAAGGGTTGTTTATTCTTAGATTCAGAAAGGTCCTAACAAAAAAATCCCCTGGTGTTAAGCTTAAAAGGCTTTAGAATTTTCTCATTCTTACATCATCAGATGAACTGCTCACCTCCCGCAGAGAAATATTCTAAGGAATTCAACTGCAGCCACTAAAAAATCAAAGGCAAAAGAAAGATAGGAATTAACCTATAATCCACCTATAACTGAATACCTACTTATACTAGCACACTCTTGGATTTTTTTTTCTGCTGTCTAATTCTTGCCATTCATTAAAAAAAACCCAGTTGCAAATTAAGAGAGCAGTTTTTTAAGGAGCCCAAATCCTACCATCATAAATTCTATGCAAAATTGGAGGTAACATATTGAAAAATATTCCATTGCACTGGGAAGCAGCAATCAAAAAGGGTACCAAAAAATTAAAAGTCTAATGGTATCCTGCTTGCCCACATTGAAATATTTTATGAACCAAACAACACCCTGCCATGTGAAAAAGAGAAAAGAAAGGAAAAATCATTTAGTCCTATTATAATCAACATATAAATTCACATATGCCTCTGAGCAGCCCACTGAGCAACAATACATCTAAACTCCATTTCATTTCCTATCAATCCAATAGAATTCAATTTCCGTTGAATTGAATTGAAATGAAATGGATTGCAATTCCCAATGCCATTAAAAAAAACTAGCGCTATTTAAAAAGGTTTGCATCACAAGCCATCAATAAGGAAACATTTCTTAAAAGCTTAAGATTGTTTAAAAAACCGCCTTTCCCGTCTGCAACCCAGCGAATAAAAGTTAAAAAAAATATGGGTGTTTTTTCCCTCTTGTGGTGAGGCAGACACAAAAAAAAATATAATGTAGTAATGAAAAAAGAAATGATTTTTCCTATGTCGAAGCCTCATTGAAGCACCATTGCTAAACACCTAGATTTCTGTTACTAATTGTTGGTGTAATATATTGCAGTTCGGTTAACTGCTCACCTTCATTCTCATAAGAAGTTAACGGTTATTGGTTAACTGTTTACTACGTTATATAATTGTATTCGAATATCACTTAAATATCAAAACACATTCTATTTTTTCTTCATTTGGTATCAGAGTGCTGTAGAAAGGATAATGTAGAGAGGCTATGTCTCTGTGTGTCGCTCTTGTGTGCCTTTGCGATGGATAGTCTGAGCGTGGTAATGCGTGCACAATAAGAGAAGAAAGAAGGTTTGGAGAACTCTATTAGATGTGGTCCATGATACACAATCTACCCTTCTGACATTACTATGATGTCATCAAAGAGCTCAAATGTCTCAGGCGCTAGTTGGAGGAGTAATATCAGTTTGCGTTGGCTGGTGGAGTAATATCATTGCCATCCTTTATGATCATTGGTCTTCACCAATTACTATAGATAGAGATACACAGTTAATGATAAAGTATCAATCAACATTTGGAGCTGTGTTGTTTGCTGTCACTATTGAAGAGTTTGTGGATATGGCCATTTTGATCAAAATTTCATAGTGAAGTACTTCATTTCTAATAGAGTCAGAATATAGTAAGTACGCACTTTCAACCGAGTATAGAATACATACTATTTTCAAATTTGTGAATGGTTGGTAGTTTCTAGTGTTTTTGTTCAATGGATATTCCATTAGATAAATACTCTGGTTTCAATTTTCATACATGGAGAATTAAAATACAAATGCAATTGATGAATAAAAATCTATGGGGCATAGTAAGCGGAAAAGAAAAACCACCTACAGATGAAAATAAATTGTTGGAGTGGAACGGTAGAGATGATAAATCCAAGGCTATTATTGGTCTTGCTCTTGCAGATTCTAAACTTCATCACGTAGATCTAGATAACACTTCTACTGAGATTTGGGATAATCTAAACAAGTTGTTTGGAGCAAAAGCTGTCAATGCAAAATTTTCTCTAAAAATTCAATTGTTTAGATTTAAAGTGGAAAATGGGATCACAATGTCAAATCATATAAGTAATTTAAGGTTTCTCATTAGACAACTTGCAGAAGTTAAGGCTCCTATTGATGATGATGATGCTAATGCCATCTTGTTAAATAGCTTATCTTCCAAATATAATAATGTTGTCTTTACACTAAGTCAACTCACTTCACAAACTCTAGAGGATATGATTTCAGCCCTTCTAGTAGAAGAAAATGAGACAAAGGAAGTCATAGAAGAAGCTCATCAAATTGATCAAGCATTATACTCAAAAAGTACTAAAAAATGGTCAAATAACAATAGAAGAGACAATAAATATTTTTACTGTAAGAAAAAGGGTCACACAACATGGATTGGTAGAACCAGAGCTAGTGATGTTCTTAAAGGAAAAATCAAAGAACACTCTGTAGAAGGAAATGTTGCATGCATTGAAAATGAGGACACATCAGATGATGGAGAGGTCATTAATGATTTCCCGTCTCCTATTAATCACAATCTTGTACTTTGAACCTTCACATCTAGAGGTTGGTGGCATCAGAGGATGGAGGAACTTCCATCATCTCAAGTCACCTTCTCACTTTGAGATGGTGTTCTGCATGAGAAGCATTTTTTGGCATTTTTTTTTGGTTTTCTTGTTTTTTGTTTAGCTTTCTAATGCTGACAAGTTTGCAGAATGCATGTCTATTGAAGATTGTTTTTAGAGACAGGTTTTGGGACTTGATTTTGTGCTTAGTATGGATTGTTGCCCAATGAGTTTCAGAGTATATGATCGAGAATTATACCCTTTTGCGGTCCCTAGACAATGTTAGAGATCTGTCGAATCTCTTAGGGATCATTGTTGAATAATTCAAGACTGTGATTCGAGAGTTTGGGACTGAGAGCTTAAGAACGAAACTTGAAACTATACCTTTCTGAGGGTCACACGACAACTTGATGGATCTTTTATTGGTTCAGGATCTACTACTTCAAAAGAAGATTTTCTTAAAATATGTATTCATATTATTTAATCAGCATGTTTTGTTATGTAAGCCTTAAGGTGGGGTTCCTAGGGCAATGAGAGTATGATCATTCAAGATCAATGTATTAAGGGGGGAATGTTGGCATAATACATTGCAGTTCGGTTAACTGCTCACCTTCATTCCTGTAAGCAGTTAACAGTTATTGGTTAACTATTTACTGTGTTATATAATTGTATTCAAAGATCACTTAAATATAGAAACACATTCTATTTTTTCTTCACTAATATGTATGTGGCATGCTGGAAGATTGCACTGTTTGCATGAAGCACACTTGTGTTGCCTGGGCTTCAACATTTGTTTTAATGCATGCAAGCCTTCTAATGTAGTTTGAAGAAGACATGTGGCAAAAAAAAAATAGTAGATATGGGAAATTAGGAGATAGTTTGTATTAATTCCAAAGGCAAACATGGTAGATCGGTTTGTTAGACCAGAAGCCCTATTTCAAATCATGTGTCAAAGAAAAGAGCATAATTGTAGCATAATATGTTTTGGCAGAACTAGTCCTCTTCTAAAGCATTTGGTGAAAGTAAAAGTCTACAATAATTCATTTGCTGTTCATCCCTAGAATTTCCTTCTGAGTTCCTTCCTCTATAATTCACTGTAGATGTTTCTTTCTTGCTGCATTTTTGTGTATCATTTATTTAACTTATGATAGATATAACTTTATTGATAGTTTTGCAATCTGGCTAAGTCCAAATCTGGTTAAAATTTTAACATTTTGGCTGGATCATCAAAGTATTCTCAATTTGATGTTTATAATTGCAATCTCATGAGTTTAATCTGGTTGAGGACAAACAAATCATAGACAAACAATTTTTTCAATTCATAAAAAAATAAAAGATGAGACAAAGAGGAAAAGTGACCCATAGATTGAGGTAAGTTTACTTATGGTTTATACCCATATGCCAATTTTTACTTTTAGCAAATTTGCAGTTAAAATCTGTTTTCCTAATCAGAAGATGTATTTTGGATTCTACCTTGTTGGTCTATGTCATTTATGCTTGGCTTTTCCTACCATTTTTATTTGTTGAAAGTATCTTTTTGTGGTAAAAAAAGCTTGACACTAGCAAACAATGGCATTCCCCGAATGTGAATCAAGTATCCAAAATAGTATAATTTCGTAATCCTAGAATTGTTTACCAATCATGAAGACTAGAATTCTTCACCGCATACCTTAGAAATCATTCCATCAGTAGAAACAATGGGGGAAATTTAGGTAAACAACCATGCAGAAAAGGGTATAGTGCTTTCAGGTAGCAATTAATTTCATCTCAATTTGACTCAGATTTCTCAAAGTTGGATCCAGCTATACCAGCTGGCTGAAGTCAAACAATCTATCTAGTTTAGAAAAAAATAAGATCATAATTGACACACGTGTACTAAAGTTCAATGACCATATCCACTCTTTAACAAATCATAACATACTTTGCAAATCTCTCCAATAAACTGATGATCAATCATCACAATGTACTTAATTAGATTTGAACAAAAGCTGGGATCAAAGATGTAAAATTGGCAAATAGTTAACATGATGGAAAAATTTGTTCCTGAAGAATAAGCACAATCATACCACTTAATTATGAACTCATGACCACTACGTTTTCCAAGCAAAGGCCCATCACTTGTTAAATATGATCCACATCTAACTAGAACAAATGTCACCTAGATGGGAATTAGCTACTAATAATTATGGAAGCAATTGATATAAGGTGGAAGATATTTCTAAGGCCAATGGATATTATCCATATAAATTTAGAAATATACAGAATATTTCCGAACTATTGAAATTTTTGGGTGAATTTTTATCCCGAAAAAAGAAGTCCACAGATATATATTTGGTAAATTTTCTAGCTCAAACATTTTAGAACTCTCAGTTCAAATAAATACAACTAAAAAAATACTTTTTAATTTGTTTTGAGCTGCAGAGGCTACGACTTCTACTGCTAAACACTGACTATATTATTCATATTCAGAAGGCCAACTTCAAAGATCAGACACAGTGAAAATCATTCATTAGGGGATATGCACATGTTGAGAGTGGAAGGCAATCCAATGACACATAAATCGCAGTATCACCCAAACAATCAGAGGTTCAGCCTCATTGCAAGTTGAACAATACCTTCCAAGCAATAAAATATTAGTACTATCACCTTTCCATAACACCAGCAAGAGGGCTTTGCTTTAACAACTGAGCACTGACTCAATGAGATACCCAAAAATGCATTCATCATAAAATATGGGCCCTAAATCTTCTACAATTTATGCTCTTTTCAAGACACCAGAACCTCTATGAGGATATAACCATTGTTTGGTTGTTTAGCATATTTTCACAAGGAAACATTTATTTTGGCCTGCTAAATCTCAAGGATCAGATGTTTCCCCATACTTATAAGGAGATCCAAGATCAAATCTCAAACACATAAAATTTCTCCAGCAGAGGATACATCCCAGTTAAAACTGGCCTGCTGATTCTAGAGAGCCGGGGAATAAATTGAATTGGAGAGAGAATCATCAAAGCCTTGTAAACCCTAAATCCCTAAAGTCTCACTTCTTGGAGCCAAAGAAGGTTTTCCCTACCCCAATGAACATTAGCTCAAATTCTTGCCAGCTAAGAGCACATGGGCATGCTCCTAAAATAACATCCCAATTGTTTGCAATCGCTGAAGCAAGGAAAAATAATGAAAAAAATAACAAAATATATTGTACCTTTCAAATTATAATAACTTAATCTTCACCAATGTCTTGAGATTCAAAAAAATGGCCAAGATCACCCAAAACTCGCTTGCCATGATGCAACTAGCACTATCTGTTTCACCTATGACAAAAGCCCTAGCTTATTCTAGCTACTAGCACTATCTGTTTCACCTGTGACAAAATCCCTAGCTTATTCTGGCGTATCCTGCAAAATAAAATATCTAGTGGATAATGAGGGGCTCAAAGCTTGATATGTTCTTCACAAATCACTTGGAAAACTTGAAAATTCAGCATTTGAGCTTCTGTGTACGCACAATTTCAAAGATGGAGGTAAAGACAAACCCATAGAATGGCTGGTAGACACTATCATGAAGAAAATTTGAACAACCACAAACATCGAGGCACAACTGAGAAATAAAGAGAGGTCAGAGTAATATTAATATGAATTTATTGAGCTTTAATCATGCAATGTACCTGCGAGTGCCTGCCAGCAAATGCCCACTTGTAACAGAGCCACAAATTTATTAATTTTTTTGAAAAAAATAGATTTTTCTCCTTACTATTTCCTTTAGCAGCCAATGAGAAGGTAAATAATTAATTTTTCCTAAATCATTTAAATATGCATAAACAACTTAAATATAGAAGATGGACATAAAATTTTCAAATACTAAACAATGATTGGCTGATTAAAAAATATATTACATCTAACTGATGTAGTAGTATCCTGTCATAGGTAGGAACTAATAATAATAGTATATATCAGTATTAAATATCTATGGATAATCTTATTATCAATATTTGATAATGCATAGATTAATTGATAATCTTAAAAGACTTTTGGAAAAGGGAAAGCTAATCAATCTTGAGACTGATTAAAATATAATGGGATGAACTATCTCTTGCACCACCTCACTTCAGCTAGCGCTCTAATGAGCTAGGGGATTATGAAAACTAAATGGTAAAGAGCAGTTCAAGACTTAAAATAATATAATGCAGAGAACACAAGAACTTAAGTAACTTGACTATGCTAGCTAATAGAAAGGTTTTGACTATCGAAGGTGAAAGAGATTACTATATAATCTAAGTGTCGAGCTCCACAAGCTCACTAGCCAAGACACACATGCATATCAGGGACAACAATGTGAGTACGAGATGATAACATGGTGCACATACATCCTGTGCAAATAGGGTACAAAGCATAAAATAGAAAATGAGGAAAATTACATAAATAACAGAAAGTAAACTAATTTAGAAAATAGGAAATGCAAAATATGACTAAACTACAAAAGTAATAAAAAACTAGAGAGAATCATAGAATAATGATCTCACAATGGGTGCAAGTTGACGAAGCCAATCAACCACTTTTCTCTTCCTTCCTATGAACTTGCACACACAAAGACAAATGAAAATGTTAGGTGGCTATTTGGAGACCTACCTAAGGCAAATCCCTATTTTGACGTTTCCACCTCCACAACAACCAAATAGACGAGATAATGATGATAGATAACCATAGAGGCAAAATGATAGAGATAATGATAAAAGAGTAAGTTGAAGAGCTATGATATGTTATTAAAATACATAATAAATAGTGAGAGTGACTTCCCTTCACAACTACAAAGCCAAAATCTCAACGGAGTGAAGGTAAGGATAATTGGGAGATCATGAAAAAGCTGTCCCAATACCATAAGAAGCTTAAGAATATGGCCATGAATATATGAAAATGAAGTACAATCATGACAGTAAAGTGAAAGAAAGCGACTAGAAGACAAAATGAAGGCAAAAGACCAACTTTTATATAATTGGATCAAATCTTGGAATTGGTGGGCGATGGAATAAGGCATTACATTGTAGGGATGGCAGTTGTAACACTTCAATGACTCACTACAAGTCTACAAATTTGTGGGATGAGTGCATGTCATGTATATGTTTGCGTGGCACACACGCGACTAGGGCCAACTGACCCGTGTGGCCAAGTATCTTAATAGATGGATGAAAAGGCAAAGTGGAGGGATGTTGAGGTTGATGTGGGGTTTCATATTTTTAGCTAAGGTAGGTGAATTGTGTAATAGTAAATTACACAAGGGTGCAAATTTATGACATTACAAAACTTTAAAATGAATGCTTCATAAGACATAATACTTGCTGAAGGTCTTGTAAATGGGGTAATAAGCTAAGTGGGCTTAATTTTGGAGAAAGCTATAGAAAGTTAATTGGAATTGAGTTGGAGTAGTACTGGAATGGGTGAACTCCTTGAAAGACTTAATGTTTCACCTCTATGAATATCACCTAAATGCTATGACTGCCAAGAATACCATTCATTCTCATGAGAGATAGGTTCTTGTAAACTACTACTTATAAAACATTAGTGATTGAATTTAACTCATAAACAATAAAAATAAATTTTGATAATGCACATATCACTGAAAGAACGAGAAATTATATAAAACATTGGTGATTGAATTTACTCATAAACTGTACAATTGAATTTGGATAATGCATATATCAACGAAAACAGAGAAAATTGCCGTCTCAGATTTTTCTTTTAGCACAAAATTAGTTCATATTGAAAACCATATCCCTGGTTGTCTTCTGACGAACTGCGGCTTGTATATGTTGCTCCAGTCTTCCTACAACACAGCAATCGATTTGAAAATTTTGAAACCGTCCCATTCTTCATGGATTGATTAAGCACTGCGGCGATCTACACGAAAAAAATATTAGATTTCGCTGCAAATGACCATCTTCCGTTTTCATCTTCTGAGCTCTTACGTTAAAACTAGGAAATCATTTAGAAGGAACTCCAGTTTCTCAAAGCCGTCTTTGTAAGGACCCTTTCGAGCCCTTTCGCTATATAACAACATTATAATATATGATATACGACATAATAAATATATAATTTTTTTCCCCAAATTTCATTTATAGTTCAATCACCATAACTAAGGATTGTAATAAATCGTACTTAATAACAACATAATGCTACATGATAGAATCAACAAACATTTAAACATATTATCAAATCAATAAATAGCATGATAATTGGATAACATTTCGAACTGATAATTTATTAGATGTACATTCGCAACTGTTAACATCTTACTGTAATTTATTACATGTACCTTCGCAACTGTTAACATCTTACTGTAGAAATTGCTTATATTTCAATTACAAGATATTGCAATAAGAGTTGGAGAGGAATCAAGTGTTGCAAGAGCATGAAACTTTGAAAGAGAGATCATCATCGAATAGCTTTTCTACCCATCCACGAACCTAATGCTTGCTACGCCTTCCCCCAACAATACAAGTCCAACTCTTGAAGAAGAAACTAGCATTCTATAGTAGAACGTCAGTAAGGAATCCAATGCAAGATGTGCCCTCATCCAAACATTCATATACTAATGGTCATGTATACAAATCTAAATAAATGCATATGCTTATCGAATAACAATTATAGAGAATACAATGAATCCAACCTATCACACTGATTGAGCTTTGGTGATATGCTATATTATATATTTTGTATACTAATTTACATACTATTCTCTATCTTTATATTCTGCTCCTATCCACTCTCTCATGTCCCAATTCCCATTTGTCATTAAAACTAATTAATATGGTGTTACAATAAATGAGATGGGCACTCTGAGAATAGTTGCTAGTTGCCTTGGCCCCCATTTGTTATATCCCCTTTATCTAGGATTGTATATCCAGGATCTTGCTGCATCAATCAATGTGATACCTTCCATACAAAGGGGCCTTGTTTTATAACCATCTACAAAAAAAAATTTGTGTTCTTCATCATTATTCTCATTATTTAATGCTACAAGTTTGAAAAATTCACATGAGACATTTAGATTAACAAACTTTCTGCTACTCTCAACCAATGGAACCTCTAACGACATATGACATGTTTCCTGAGCTCCAATGTCTATTTCTATAATTGTTTCAATGAGAAGCTTTCTATATGCTTGTGCAGCTAAATCATCAGGATTTTCTAGGTTTGATAGATTCATCAACTTTTGTTGATAGTTTTTTGAGATTTTCTTAGCTTTTGCTGCATACTTTGCAATGAATTTGATAACTACATGTTTTCAAAAACAATTTGCCAATCTATATGTTCCCTCCAAAGTTGCAGTATGTGTTGATTATGTGGATATATTCTATCATCATTTCTTACTAGCTCAACTTTTCTCTCATCTGATTCTCTATCCTCATATAATATGGACCCCTTGAATTCAATTGCCAAGGAACATTATACTTAAAATAATAACAAATAAGTATCTCGTTTGATTAACTTATCTACATAGTTGATATATAATATTGATATATAACTATTAATTGATGAAATAATAACCTGCAAACCATTCTTCCCCTTTTGTTACGTAGGCATGCTCCCTCCTTACAGACTGCATGTCATTCCACACAATTGACTATCTTTTCATAATCATGGTCAATATCCATCTCCTCTAGTTGTGCACTATTTTTGAGACATGGATGTTGACCAAAATTTTGGAAAGCCTAAAAATGGGTGTGGTTAATTTATCATAATAAATATTTATAATAAATATATGTTAATATACATATTGTAAACATCATCTTATACTAATATATATGACCAAAGTACTTTAAACATACTTCTATATTTCTTCATCATTGACTGGTCAATAGTGTCCATGTTCGGTGCTCCTTCGAGCCATACGAAGCCATGCACATGAGGTGAAACCCTATGTTTCCACTCATATCTAGACTAAAATTATTTGACTTTCATACATTTATCAAGTATTGCCTTTCTAAACATAGTATGACTTAAGTGCATGTAATGTGCAACTATAGGAGGATAGTCAATGACATTCTGTCTTCTCAATTTTTTGAGCCTCTCATGGATTAGTTGGTGGTGTTACTGGCATCAGCACATGTAAATTAGGCCATTGCATATCCGATGAACTTAATATGAAAAAAATTGTAGGAGTGCCAATTTGGTGAAGTAGATCTATTAATGCTTTACATTTATCCCAATATGTTCTCGCATCTTTTAGAGTTGTTTCAAACTACATCAACCTATCTGGTAGATTATCTAGAATATTTTCCATATGTTCATGTAGCTCATTGATGGTAATTTCCATCTTGAAAACTTCTTTTTACAAATACAACTGATGAATTTTGTGCACGATGTCTCATTATCATGTTCATCATGAATTACCTAAACCTTGGATGTTTCCCAAAGCAATGATCCCTATACCGCAACAAATGCTTCACAAATTCATGTAGATGAACTTTCCTCATTCTTGACTCTAACCAATCACATCTTCCACCAAGAAAGAATATTTGAATGTCATATCCAACAATCCCGATGTGACATATTCATTGATGTCTGATGCACCTATAGCCAGTCATTCAATTAATGTAGATGAAATTGTATTAGGATTGGTAACCCATGCATGGATTAATTCCATTTATCTTTGAGAATTAGGTGGTCTTGAAGCCATAGATGTTGTGTGCTTAATTATTTTACCTTCATCTATCTCCATGTCTCGACCCATAAATATGACTTTGTTTGCATCAAAATCAAATTCCATGTGCATTGTCTTCAATCTGTTAAAAACAGTCTTATCAAAATTTCTTGGCAAGTCATTGAGAATAGCTTCATCAATTCTAACATCTGTGTAAAGGTTGTCATGATCTACTTTGTATTTCAATACTCTGTATACACGATCCTTATTTATAGTAAAGTTATAATGGATGCCACATTGATCCATTCCACGAATAATAATGATTGAAAATTTTTCAATTGTATGTGGAAAAAATTTAGATACTTATTCTACTTGTTGGGGAAAACTTAGAATGTGTCCTTTGTACTTATATTGACCATGAGTTGAACGTGTAACCTCGAGAATAAGGCTAACACGGGCAATCAACATCTCTTCAACCTGAATCAAATTTGCAAGCTCTTCAGGTTGAGAGCCAGTATCCATATTGTTTGAATATAAAAACCTACTATTTCCTCTCTCTTGTTGACACCTATTGCATATAGGACCTTCATAGGTGTGATATACTCTCATTCTATGATATAATTCTTTACAAACATAACACGTATTTAGAGTTTTCAAACTACCTGTCTGATGTCTAAACTGCATTTGGAATCTTCTAATTTTAGACTTTTCAACATACCATTTGGGTTTGGCATGTTTTCCATAGTACCTTCCACATCAACATTTATTTGTATTTGATTTGCATTTTGTGGCATTTCTTGAACACGTTCTATGGATGCAGAGTTTTCATTTTCAACATCCAGTTGAATGTTTATATTAGGTGGATGGTTGTATCGGTCACTTGGTTGAGGATCGCCTTGTTGCCCTTCACATATTTCTTCATTTGAAGGATTTTTTCAGAATTTCTTTGATGACTATTTCTTTCTACATTTGTTCCATCTCATTTTTCAATTTCTATTTGTTCTACTATTACTTTTGCCCTTTCTACCAGATCTTTGTCTATCAACTTCATTGTGTCTTATTCTCTATTGATCTCTTATACTTTATATTATCCATTCTTGTTGATGTCTACGATACTCTCTTCGATATTATCTTTGATATTCTCTTCTTGCCTCCTATGATTCAAAGTTTAATCTTTGTTTCACCATAGCTACTCTGAAAGAACGCTAAAGTTAGTAACCTAAATAGACTTTATACATGTGGCAGAATTGTTTTCAACATAAGAATTTCATTATTTTGAAAACTTCTATATTCATTTATAAATCTTATATGTGTGTGTGTGTAGGTATATACATAAATAGATAGATAGATACATACACACAAATATTCTCTTCTTGCCTCATTTGATTCAAAGTTCAATCTTTGTTTCACCATAGCTACTATGAAAGAATGCTAAAGTTAGTAACCTAAATAGACTTTATACATGTGGCAGAATTGTCTTCAACATAAGAATTTCATTATTTTGAAAACTTCTATATTCATTTCTAAATATATATATATGTGTGTGTGTGTGTGTGTGTGTGTGTGTGTGTGTGTGTGTACACACACACACACAGACATACATGGTTGTATTGCTTTAGAGATTATGATAAAAATTTATTGAATTTAAAATTTATATGTTTATTAATACTGCATGTCAATTTAGAGATTATATTTTTGTGTAATGTTTAAATACATATTATACATGAACAGGAAAATGTACAACAAAAATTAGAACAATTAGAGTGAATTATAGAAACATAGAGACAATGAAAGCCAAAACATTGTAACATTATCATAATAAATATTTTATAAGAATAATGGATAGATCATGACAATGAATGGCATAAAAGGCCATTTTTTGGAAAACATGGCAATACATGATCTCTCATTTGCAATACAAAACAATTATACCCAAAAATATATTGGAAAGCATGACAATACATGATCTCTCACTTGCAATACAAAATAAATATACCCAAAAATATGTTGGAAAATATGGCAATACATGATCTCTCATTTGCAATACAAAATAATGATACCAAAAAATATGTGATCCCCCTTTCACAGGTACTGGATCTCAAACTTAAAACTAATAGTGAACACTTCAATTCCATTGTGTTGTTCTCCATCGTCCTCTAGTCAATTCTTTCCCTAGATGTAACTGGGAATGTGCATACAATTTTAGAGTATGACTATCAAGGAAATATATTTTGAAGAACTCTTCCTGACTGAGAGGTGAAACAAATCTATCAATAGCTACACCCCTCCACCAACAATCGCAATCTAGTGCTTCAACAACAAACCCGGGTGGTACATACCGAGACAACCTAATCAGAGGTGCAATGGGTCTCATATATTCTAAAAATACTTCCTCAACAAGAGGTTCCTGACCCCATTCATTTGTAGTGAAGTGATCATATAGAACATAATTTTTTTTCAATATTTTCTATAATTCTTATAATGGTTACCTGAAATCATGCCCCCTCGAAGCCCTCCTCATCACAACTGAATTCCACTTTGATTCCTATTTGGAATTTCATTTTTTATGCCTTATGTATTCAATTAAAAACAAAAAAAACCATTTCAAATCATAAATTAAAAGATATAATACAATCCCTAATAGTAAACTAAATTTGTAATGTATCCCAAATAACTAATCTAACCTAGGGACTAACTATTTCAAAATAAATATATTCATTTGTAAATAGGTTTACTAGTTTAGTACACCTAAAATATTTAAAACCATTTTAACCATTAGTCTAAGAAACTATTTAAATCACTATAAATCTCTACAATAAAACAACTTTATTAGAAAAATTAATCTAAAAAATTATTAAGTTTAATAATATGGCGACATTGCCATCCATATAGAAAAATATTTAAATAATGATCAAATAGTTTAAATGTAAATGATTATGGCGACATTACCATCCATTTTTAAATAATTTAAAAGATTAGTATACCTATATTAAATCAAACTATTAAAATACTAAGTCTAATACTTTAACACTAAATGTAATATTTAAATCAATCTTTAGCATAATTAATATTAAAAACTTTTAACATTAATATTTTCAAATGCCATCCATATAAAAAAATTATTTAAATAATGATCAAATAATTTAAATCTAAATCAATATGGCTGCATTGCCCTCCATATTGATTTAGATTTAAATTATTTTGTCATTATTTAAATAATTTCTTTTATATGGATGACAATGCTACCATATACTTTTTAATATGGCAGGTATTGCCCCCCATCTTAAAAAATATTTTAAATATTAGTACACTTAAAATATTTGAAAATATTCATTAATATAACAAGATTGCCTTCCTCATTCATATTTAAATAATTTAAAAGATAACTATACCTATACTAAATCCAACTATTTAATCAAAAATTTAAATCTAATATTTAAATCAAACTATCAAACTATTAGCATACCTCGTAATAGGAAATTTAAAGATGTGCACTTAATGATAATAGCAGTATTTACTCTCTCCAAAAACCACGAAACACTAATGATAATATAAAGATAAAATTCAAACCCAATCTTAGTGATATAATTCATAACTAATTTTAATCTACATTTAATTTAAACAAAAGATTTAACATTAATTAAAACAAAAGAATTAGCTTTAATTAAATTTTAATCAACATATCTAATTAACTAACTTGAATCTAGTAAATATATAAGATAGCTCTCCAACTGACTCACAATTGCTCTAAAGAAAATAAAGGTGAGTTATTCCATAAATACTGACGATTACTATCCAACAAAGAAGATATTTAGAAGAAACAAAGATTACTGGTTAAAATGAAGGAAGAAACATGCAATAATATATTTCAAACCATAAAATATTGTTCTGCCAGAATATGGAGCAACCATAAAAAGAACTCCAAATCACCAAAATCTAACGCTACATGTGGAAGAGATAAATGCAAGGGACGGTCTCTCAATGTAAATATTAAACGAACAAAGAAACAAAATGAAAACATAAAACAAAGAAGACAAAGTACAATAGACACAATTTTATCATGGTTTGGCAAATTGCCTATGTCCACACTCAAAGCTGAGAATCCTTATATTAATCTTATCAACAATACGATACAATGATACAATCCAATCATATAATGCATGACTGCTCGGTCATTTATAGAGAGCTCTTCGAATAGGAAGAGACGAGGAAAGTGAACGGTCATGTGACCGTTGGGCTTCATATCCCAACAATCTCCACTGTGAAGACCAACCGTCACAGCCATGTAGTGTAGCATCCTCTACTTCCTATTCTGAATCTCAGAGAACAACGATACCTTGAGAAGATCTCAGCTTTGCGAGACTTTGCCCCAACACACTTCGAATGAGCCTTCTCCAAATCAAATCAGAGTCAAAAAAAACTCAGGCACAAACTTGCCCACCAGTCCAGAATAAAAAATACTACTTTCTGTACATTCAAACCATACTTCTCCTCCATATCCAAAGCCATATCAACTTTGAGCATTCCTTCCAACTATTGTTCCATCTCTTGTAACAACCAACAGTAGTAGTTGAGCAACATTAAATTTCTCATATGTTTGTTCTGTGATAATCGACCTTGGCAACATCTGCAGATAATTTTCATTTTGATTTTGATTGTGCACCTTCTCCAGTGTCAGATTATATAGAGATTTATACATGAGCGCTTCATACCCAACCAACCGCTCTTTGCAAAGCATCTCCATCCTAGTGACTTGGAGTTTGGCCTCTTGCTGCAGTAGGGGAAGCAAAGGGTTGAAGTTAGCCTGTCGAAAGGACTGCAATTGATTGGGTCCCACATAGTCTGCAAGGCACGCCAACCTCACATTGGTCCCCATAATGACATCAACACCCTGACTTGTCTGCATTGTTGAGCCCCAAGGAGCACTTGCTCCCTCTGGAGTTGCTGTTGCATGGCCACCAGCCATCGGAGCACTTGCATAAGGTGCAGGAGCTGCGGCACCGTAAGAAGGTTTCCCATTGCCAGTCCCATAAGTACCTCTGCATAACCTGTGGGAGCACCACCATATGCAGGTGGTGGAGGAACCACCCCTGTAGAGGCTACATTTCCTTCTCCATTAACGCTTGGGGCATCATACCCTCCAGCGAAATACCTTGGAACAATAGCCCCGCCATAGGGACCACACCCTCCCAGAAGCTGATGGAAGTTCTTCAGCGGCTCCTGTTGGGCAATGAATTCTTGCCGGTTAGGAGATAGCTCCTATAGCTCTTCCATCTTGTACTGAGCTTCGTCCAGTACAACATCATCTAGAGCCATAGACTCATATCGGTCATGTGCTTCCAAATGTTGGTAGTCACGTTGCATGAAATTATGTGTGTAAAATTCCCCTCCCTCTACGTCCTCTTCATCACCATTCAAGGAGACTGCCCTCTTTGCATCGTATAACTACTCCAAATGGTGCTTTGAATTGCTACCATCAGCATTAGTGAACATAGGAAAGGTATTTAACGCATGCCAGACAAAATTTCCTTGGTGCATTGGTTGTTAATAGTTCTTTGAACACCGTGGACTGTTCAAACGAAGGTTGTGTGGACAAAGTCCACATCAAAATGCGTCCTGTGGGGAAAAGCCACCTCGTCATTACACATAAGATTCTTATGGTAATCAAAAGGTTTCTTGTTCAAACACAACTCTTCTCCTGACCCAGAATGTCTTCTGAATCGTCACAAAGCCGTTGACCTTTCAGCTTCGAATCTACCTCACATGTCTTCACATGTTCTTTTGCTTGTGCAAACACGTCTGACAAAGAATGTCCCTGCTGCGTGGATCTTAGAGGACTGAAAAAAAATTTCCAATCACATGCATACTAGTGTTGCAGTACCCTTCTGCCACAATAGTTTCAACTAGGGTCTCCGTCATCGGCTCTCTTGGAGAATTCTCTTGACCTTCGTCTGCCCCTTCATCTTCTGCACCTCTGTCATACTCAAAGTAAATAATACTATGAGTATCTACAAATGACACCTTCTTTCGTGTCCAATCATGGCTCACGCTTACAGCAAGATCCTTTTCTCCAAAAGAACATTTCTCACAGCCAAATAAACAACAATTCTCTCTGTTATTACTACTGGATTCTGCCTATGAACTCCTCCATAATAGAATTGGTTTCAACATCTAATTCATCCAAAAAAAGTGAGTCTTTATGAGGATAAACATCTCCGACTTCATCATGACTTTCCCGATGGCCATATGATATAGACATGAGAGCTCGAGCCCAATCAGGCAAATTAGCTTCGTCTATTTTCTTGGAATTTTCTTCACGATTCCAAAACAACTATTATACCATAGCTCTGATACCAATTATAAATATTAAACGAACAGAGAAATGGAATGAAAACACAAAAAAAAGAAGACAAAGTAAAGTAGACACGATTTTATCGTGGTTCGGCAAATTGCCTATGTCCACACTCGAAGCAGAAAATCCTTATATTAATCTTATCAACAATACGATACAATGATACAATCCAATCATACAATGCATGACTGCTCGGTCATTTATAGAGAGCTCTTCGAATAGGAAGAGACGGAGGAAAGTGAACGGTCATGTGACCATTGGGCTTCATATCCCAACACCCAATTCATCTAATTAAATAATTCAAAAAGAAGCTTGAAACTATTTCAATTGCCGAGATTCAATGTGGCACTACCTTTGCATAATGCAATATGAGAAATGATTCAAGTGTGGTCCAATGAAACAAACCTAAAAATGGTCCAATGAAACAAACCTAAAAATAGAAAAAGGATAAAATGCTGGAAGAATGAAATAACTAATTGCAGAGTATATAAACGAAATGCACAAATATTGTCTTGATATCATATTTTATAAGTTGCAAATGAATCTTCACAATATAAAAATGACTCTTCGCATAGTTGACTCTTTCTCTTCTGATTTATTCCTTGTTTCCACTTCCACGTTTTAAATTGTAACACTTAACAGCTAGAGATGATTGGTTATGGTGAGTAATGAGGAACTTGCAACGATGACTATGGTATTCAAACTGGTAATAGTTGGTTATGCTGATTGATCCACTCCTTCATTTGCAACAACTGTTAATGTTGACTATTATATTAATGTATTATGCCACTTCGAATACTGTTTCCATTTGGCATTTTTAAAAAAAATTAATTTTACACGTAACTGATTATATGTACTCAACATATAATCTTTTTTTGGTATCCTAGCTTGTGCTAGACTGTATAGACGCCTCTTAGTGTAATTAAAAATTTAGTGCAAAGTATATTATATTTAACAAACTAGTAATAATCATTTTGATAAAATTTTATTGAAATAAATGATAATAGTAAAAATTTATATGACAAACTTATAATTTGGTCACTATACAATTACTAATGATTACTTAATAAAGGACAATAAGAAGAATACTAATAATGATACTTGAAGATGAATTGTTATTTGAGGAGAAAAAATCTAGATAGTGTAGGGGAAAGGACCCAGTTGTCGAGCATGTTCTAATATTTATCATAACACTTTTGGGTTTATTGCCTAGTATTTTTGTCAATATTACACCAATAGTTGTGACTTTGAAGTTGTTAGTGTTGGTGATAACTATCCATGATTAAATGAAACGTATTCCTTAGTCTATAATGCAACCAATCATGTAATGTCACACCAACAAAACATGCACAAGTATGAGTCTCACTTTTTAAGACATTTTTGGACACCTTAACAAAAATAATATTGATGTGGCATCATATTTGATGATGTGGACACGAAACCTTAACTACAAGCAGAGAAATTTGTCAAATAAGATGCAATAAGAAATTGGAAGTGATTTGATTTCCACCTAGAATTATGAGCAGCCTAAAATTAGAGTGTCCTCCCCCTTTACTATAATGGTGACTCAATTTTTCTTTGGTTCATCTTTGGAATGACACTATAGCAATGGATTCTATCGTAAAAAACTATAAGTTCCAGTTAGAAACTACAAAGTGCCAACACAAAATATACCCTAAAGAGATCAACACGACATTCACTGCATGGTATGGAAAATTTAGCCCACTTAAAGAACCCAATTGTTACAAATGCCTATTGTTAGAAGATATAATAGTGTGTAGACCTTTTGAGAAAAAAATCAATCCATGTTGTTGTGTAGGTGCCATATATTTTCAGTTGCCTCATAAATAAAATTTGAGGCATGTTCATTATTTTGTCTCTAATAGCACCCAGCGGAGCAAGGTCATTGTTATCTACTGCATTTACATTCCATCGAGATACTTTAAGCAATATTGGACATAACATCTGCAAAATAACTGAGAATACACTATTTTCATTCAATTATGCTTTAATATAAACAAAGATAGATGCTCTATCAATCACGCGGCTTTTATAAATCATTCTTTTAAAAAGGAACACGATCTAAAGTGGTGCAAAATCATTAGTTAATGGTCCTTATAAAATATATAGAGCATATCATTGAAGCTTACTAGTGTTGTTTCTCCAATTAATTTACCTTGGAAACCATTATACAAATTGTTGTTGTTTTGTGAAAAGCCGTCTGACCATCATTTTTGTGAAAATTCCTATTGCAGTCACTGATTATTAATCACCTATCTCATAAAGATTATTTAACTGCTGAAAATAAATTTATAGCTGAATATAAAAAAAAAACACAACTGCAACTTAAGCAATAAAAATACGGAAAGAAATATGCAACACAAAGAACACAATATTTTTGGACAAATCATCCCTGGAAAAATCCCGAAGGGAAAACCAGTATTGCAGATGAGAAATATATATTAATCTTCAACAAAATTAAGAGATACAATATTCCTTGCCTCTCACTGGCAGAACTCAGACATTCTCCTAACTCCTCCTCCTGATATTCCTCCACTGCTATTCCCAACACTACCACTATGCCCTTGCTAACACTGCAAGACTGTTTGCTATCACTACAAACTCATTTGCTAACACTACAAATGCTTCTCTGACTTGATAGTCTCCAAATGCCCCTAGACCCCCTTTTATACTACCCTCATTGGTAAACCAATGGCTGAGATCAAATCTCAATCAACGACTGAGATAAAAACAACACCCAACCAATCAAAAAATTGATTGCTAGTTGTCACCTAGGGGAATCCAACAATTAATAATTAATTGTTAGCATGTGGACGAACAGCTGTCCAAGCTAACTAACTAACACTCCCTCTTAGCGAGGAAGCTGTTCTGCAGGACACCCAACTTATCTCTGAAGAAGATGAATTTTGCCTTCCCCAATGCCTTTGTTAGAATGTTTGTTACCTGCTTCTTTGTAGGTATGTACCGTAGTTGAACAATCCCCCGTTGTACACAATCTCTGATGAAGTGATACTTGATGTCTATATGTTTAGACCTATCATGAAATACTGGATTCTCAGACAACTTGATGCAACTCTGATTGTCACAATGTATCACAGTAGTCTCAACTCTCTGACCAAACAAGGCCACTAGCAACTTCTGAATCCATATAGCTTCACACATCGCCATGCTAGCTGCTATGTATTCTGCTTTTGCAGAACTCAAAGCCACAGACTTCTGTTTCCTGCTGAACCAAGAGACAACTCCCGATCCAAAACTGAAACAACACCCTGAAGTGCTTCTCTTATCCGTTGTACTGCCTACCCAATCTGCATTAGTATAGCCTATCAACTTGATACCTTCACCTCGAACATATCTAATCCTGTACAAATCTTCCTTCAATCAGCACGCGTGGGTCTCTTTGTTGTGTGCTACAAAGCCTTCTGGTTGCTTTATGTATACCTCCTCTCTCAACTCACCATTTAGAAATGCTATCTTGACATCCATTTGATGGATCTGCCATCTCATCTGTGCTTCAATTGAGATCACAGCTCGTATAGAAGTATACATGGCCATAGGAGCAAATGTCTCCTGATAGTCTATTCCCTCTTTTGAGAGAACCCTTTTGCCACAGACCTTGCCTTGTATTTCTCGATGCTACCATCTACACCGTGCTTGATCTTGTAGATCCAGTGTGATCCAACCACTACCCTATCTATTGGTCTAGGCACTACCTCCCACACATCATTCTACATTATTGAGGTATATTCCTCAATCATCGCATCTTGCCAAACCTGATGTTTTGCAACTTCCTGATAACTGGAAGGCTCACTATCTACCAACTGACTAACTAAAGCAACATAGTCATTAAACTTGGCTGGTTGTTTCCTTGATCTTGTACTCCTCCTAGGAGTTCCCACAAACTCCTGAGTATCCCTCTGTTGAACCTCACAGTTCCAGCTACCAATTGTAGAGGATGAAATATCAACCTCCATATCTTCATGATGCATTTCCCGTTGCACCAGTTTCTCCATACTCTATGAACTCTCACCACCTGAGTCTACACTTATACTAGTAACTATACTTGAGCTTTGTTGCCCTTGACTCGATTGAGCTACCCTTGGAGCTTCTGTTGGCTGCTTATTCTGATCTTCTGCTGGCAAATCTCTGGACCTTCAAAATGCCTTGTCCTCCATGAAATTGACATCACACCAAACAGTGATCCGTCTGGTCCCTGGAATGAATATTTGATATGCCTTTGAGGTTTCACTGTACCCAACAAAGTACCCCCTCTCTACAGTCTGATCTAACTTGGTACGGGTGTCACCTAGAATATGACAATATGCCAAACTTCCAAATATTCTGAAGTGACCGACATCTGGCTTCTTTCCTATGAAAGCTTCCTCTGGTGTCATCTTTCATAGTACTTTATGTGGAACCCTGTTCTATATATACACTATTGTACTACATGCCTCTTCCCATAAGTAGCGGGGCATATCTTGGTCATGTAGCATAGCCCTTGCTGCCTCTGATATGGACTGGTTCTTCCTCTCAGCAACTCCATTATGCTGTGGATTGTAAGGAACAGTCCACTCTCTCTTGATTCCTTCTCTGGTATAGAAATCCTGGAAGTCATTTCCTTTGTACTCGCCTCCATTGTCTGACCGAAGAACCTTTATCTTATTTCCTGTCGAATTCTCCACAAGAGCCTTAAACTATTTGAAGCGACTGAAAACCTCATCCTTTGTCTTCAAGAAGTATATCCAAGTCTTCCTGGAGAAATTATCAATAAAAGTAACATAGTACTCATATCCTCTGAGAGACTTCATCAACATTGGCCCACACACATCTGAATGTACTAGATTAAGAACACCCTCAGATCTGAAATCACTCCTTGGAAAAGATGCTTTCGCAAACTTCCCCAACACACATCCCTTACACACATCATCATGCTCTGTGCTCACCTCTGGAACACCTGTCACCGTCTCATGAAGCAATCTAAGTGCTCCCTGATGAATATGGCCCATCCTCCTATGCCACAGCTCTCCAAGATCTCTAGGGTTACTGTTTCTCATGAGTGCCTTAGGAGTATCAAACTGCAACCTATAAAGGCGACTGCTCCTAACTCCAATAGATACTGGTGATTTTCAATCTTTATGCTTAATCAAAACATGCATCCCTCTAAAGAGAACATTATACCCTTTATCCTGAAGGACAGATACAGAAACCAAATTCATACCTAAGCCTGGCACATGCAACACATCATGAAGAGGAATTACCTTTTCGTTCTCCCTCTAAAACTGAACAGTCCCTTTCCCAGCTGAGTTGAGTTTGGACAAGTTTCCCAAAGAAATCTGGATACTGGTGTTCTCCTCCTTATAACTGGAGAAGTACTCTCTAACTCCTTTCATATGAAATGACGCCCCACTATCTATGTACCAAACACTCTGTGAGGTTGAGCTAATCACGCAAGCTATGAGTGCAAACTCATCCTCCAATCTACTCGAGAGCTCATCTGCACTTGCTAAAGCTACCACCTGCTTCTTACCCTTCCTTTGCAGGAAATCACTGACATAGTGGCCAAACTCATGACAACCAAAGCACTTGACCTTAGATAGGTCCTTCTTCTTCTTACTTTGTGAATTTGATCCTTTTCTCGACCCCTTCTTTGCTTTCCCCTTACTCGCTAGGGCAACATTTTCTTGTTCCACCTCACTTTTCTGACTTTTATTGTTGGCACCATTGACAAGACTTAGTCTAAGCTCCTCCTGCATGAAATCACTCCATAGTCGATCCCAGCTAGGTAAGGTGTCTCGTCCATTAATAACTTGTACAAAGACATCCCACTACTTAGTAAACCCATTTAGGGCTTTTCTTACTAGCTCGTCTTCATCTGGCTTATCTCCAACAGATGCTAACTCATCCTTGAAAAGTCTAAGCCTTGTGAGGTAACTTGTAACATCTTCTCCCTTGTTCATCCGGGTATTCCTCAAATTTTCTCTGAGAATCAGCTTTCGGTTAGTGGTAGCATTCTGGTACAGATTCAGAATGGCGTCCCAAATCTTCTTCACTGTATCTAACTCTGCAATATGTGGAACAATATGGTCCTTGACACCATCAAGGATTATCCTCCTCGCCTTGGCATCATCCTTCTCGTATGCTGCAAGTAGTACTAGATCTGTAGGTATAGCTACAGTACTGGTAACATATTCCATGATACCATTCTCTTCCAGCAATAAAGAAATTCTGGCTTTCCAGACACCAAAATTTGAGGCACCATCCAATCTGTCCTGATCTCTCAAACCTACTGAGGCCATCTCAAAGAAATAAAAGAAACAATA
>MU224451.1:4055394-4076547 GCA_018584345.1 Thuja plicata
TGAATATCAAAAAATAACACAACTGCAACTTCACCAATAAAAATACGGAAAGAAATATGCAACACAAAGAACACAATATTTTTGGACAAATCATCCCTGGAAAAACCCCGAAGGGAAAACCAGTACTACAAATGAGAAATATATATTAATCTTCAGCAAAATTAAGAGATACAATATTCCTTGCCTCTCACTGGCAGAACTCAGACAATCTCCTAACTCCTCCTGCTGATATTCATCCACTGCTGTTCCCAACGCTATCACTGTGCCCTTGCTAACACTACAAGACTATTTGCTAACACTGCAAATGCTTCTCTGACTTGATATTCTCCAAATGCCCCTAGACCCCCTTTTATACTACCCTCATTGGTAAACCAATGGCCGTGATCAAATCTCAATCAACGGATGAGATAAAAACAACACACCCAACCAATCAAAAAATTGATTGCTAGTTGTCACCTAGGGGAATCCAACAATTAATAATTAATTGTTAGCATGTGGACGAACAGTTGTCCAAGCTAACTAACTAATAATTTTCAGTGTGGCTGATTAAAAATGAAGGGTTTATGAACTCAAATAGTAGAGCTTTCATTTTTTGAATGCTGCCAAATTCAAAAACAAAATAGAGGGCATTCTTGTTGTCCTTTCCGAGCACCTCTACATAGTGGGTTACCTACATCTTTAATCAAGTAACTCACTATCCTTGTGTCACCCATGCATGAAAAAGGATTGGGCGGGAGAGTTTTGAAAGGGATTTCAAATCAAACTATACCCGTGATTAGCACTGCACCATTGAGAGTTAGAGGGGAGGTAGACAACCGGGATGAAAAATAAAATAAAATAGAAATGGAAACTGTGCACCCATAAATACTAGTTGTTTGGTGGTTTTGGGGGTGTTATTATTAGTAGTCTATATGTGTATAATAGTCTACATTCTCCAAGTTAGTGTATAATAGTTTAGATAAAGAAATATGTGTAACTGTTATTGACAACAGGGTGTACTTATTTTTGGTAAACCCATACATTTATGTAATCCAAAGACATTTATTTGCTAAAAAAATATCTATTTTAGATTGGTCAACCAAATCCATTGTTCAACCAAATGCTGAAACACAAATGTAGAGTATGACACCCCATATTTTCTTTTTTTTAAATACTTTTCAATCCTCTTTGTTATATTGTTTCTCAAACACATTCACTGGCACCTGTGCATACTATAACAAGATGAGAATTTTTTTTTGAATCTAATATTTGAGATGGAGTATCCTTAGGATTCGAGGCCTCAGTTGCATCTTTGTCGCAAACAGTATGTGCCACATAAGGTTTTAATTGAAAAATACATCATAAATAATGAATAAAAGTTGATTTCCAGTTTGAGAGAAACAATTCCAATTTCATGAAACTTTTTAAAAATAAAAAGATATGTAATAAATTTTTAACCAATTACAAAGCATATCAAGGAATAGCACTATACTCGTTTTCTTGACTCTGAATTCAAAACATGTGTCATCCCTTTACATGTAAATATGAAATGATTGATAAGGCAAACATATAATGTTCCACTATACCTCACCATCAAATGAACAAAGAAATGATTTTGTTGATCCATCATGTTTATTGATGTACAAGTTCATTTACGCGTTTGTATCAATTCACCACCATCCGAGAATCTAGATTAGCATGTTAATGAATTTAGACTATATTTGACAAACTTTTGTAAAAAAGAATGTTATTATTAGTAGTCTAGAATTTATAGGAAAAATCATGAATCCAAAGAAAAATAGTAATGGATATATAAAATAGATTACATTTAAATAATATTTGGTGACAAATATTTCTGGAAATTTATACCAACAACATTGAAATGTGACAGTGAGAACACAATCAAGTAGGCCCAGAATCTAATTGATGCTTATATCATGCATTGAATATCCATTGGTATACATCGTCTTATAAATTTGAAAGCAACTCAAAGTGAGTAAAATAGATTTTTAGAAAGGAAAAGCACCTAGGCATCGTCACCTTTTAAGATTGGACAATAATTAAGTGATGCAATACAAGATTAGAAGGGAAAAAGCCACATTCCCAATGACAATTCAACTGTGTGATGTGCAAGAAAAATGTACTTATAACATTGTAAATGAAAGTTATTTGAAGTGTCAATTTAAAAACATGCTTCATGGATGAAGGAAGCATTGTATACAATATAATTTAGCGTGGAAAAATTGCATGTAAAGTATTGGCATTTTGCACTTGTTGTAGTGGCTTGAAAGTAAACAAATCATTAGAGTGGACTGGACCACATAAAAAAATGCTTTATATGTAGCAATAAATATTATTTGTTTCCTCTTTTTACAGCAGCTCATGTGAACTTGTAGAAGAGAAGAAGATATAATTGTTACAAAACAATTTATTGGTTTAATCGAGGGAAGGAAAAAATGGAAGTTTGAGAATTTAAAAAGAGGGGTTAAAGAAATATCACATACACAAATTGAAAGTGAGATCAATAGAAGTCGAGCTTCTTATTTCTTTCTAATTATAGTGTACGGATTCTTTTTCATTTTTCTAAAGCCCTCCAAAGAGAAGGCAGGTTCAATTTGAAGGCCTTGAAGGGATTTGACTTTGGAGACCATTGTAAAGGCAAGGCCCTATCTTTTAGTTTTACCTATATCAATTGTGGCCCTATCTAATTTGAGGCCTTGTGATTTGTGTATAGTGATACCCCATGCAGTTGTTAGTGGTAGTTGTGTACGGCTTCCATGATTTATTGGTTTAATAGGGATAGTTTTTGGGTTTTGGACATCCCAAGGTGGGCCGTTGTAGTTATAAAAGTTGACTGTAGTTCATATGTTGGTAACTCTAGGGGCTTAGAGCCAAAGGTATATACAATACCTTTGACTTCACCAAGAGATCCATTGACAAGACCAACTTCTATCCATAGGTTTTTGGTAAGCATGACACATTGAAATTTACATAAAAGGACTTCTTGTGAAAGCTTCTCATCATTATCATTTTCAGCATGTTTACGTTGTGTATTGATTGCAACAAAGAGTGCAATAGGTACATTTAGTTGTTTGAGAATTTTTTTATTGTGGACTCAAACAAGTTCATTTGTAGCAAATAAATGTATTTAATGGTCAAACTGTGCTTGCTCATTTGTTGGTAGGTGCTTGTTTGTGCAAGTCATTAGTAACCTCCAATCATGCTCTGTTGGTTCTACATTGTGCATGTTTTTTAATACTTGAAAAAATTGTATTTTAATTGGATCATCACCATCTTGTCTAAAAATTGTTTGCAATGTTACACCTGTATTAAATTTGTGCCATAGATTTTGCGCAATTGTGTGTGATGCACAGAGAGGTTTGTCCATTAAAGGTGGCAGTTGAGCAAGGTCCCTAATTAGAATTATATCTACCTCCAAAAGAAATGTGTTTATGGTGGGGTATTGCTTCATGTAACGTGCTATCAATTTTCAATAGTGGTTTTGAGCCTATGAAACTCATCTCGTTGATGAGAATGTATTGAATTTTTTCATGTTTTCTTGGAATGATGTCAATTTTTGGCCATGTAGTGGATTCATGTCTGTAATTGGAATCTTGAGGGCTTCATGTATGGTTGATGCATGTATATTAAATGTTGTAATTCCAGTTGGTGTGAGAAAAAGAAGTGGATTCAATCCTTATGGTCTGCAGTGCTGAAGTGTAGTTCTTATGCAACTTATTAGATATGATTTTCTAGTTCCTGTTGTTCCTTGTAGAAACATGTATAAAGGTTCATTTGAGCAATGAGCTTTGGATTGGTCTATAATGTGAGAAAGTGCTAGTTGTTTCTGAGGTGATAACCTATAGTTTTTGTTGTACACATTTGCTGGGGGGTGAATATCTCGTTGACACATCTTGTTCCTAAGAATAAATTGATTTACGGTTTCATGCAATTATGAAGGGAGATTATGGTCCTCCCAAATGTTACTGGTGTCAAAATAATGCTTTCCCAATGTGTTAAGCTTATTTAGTTTGATACTATTAGCAAGCCCCATTTGAGACAATAGCTCTCACTCATGCATTTGTACATGGTCTTATCTACCTATTTTTTTATCACTTTTATTTTACTCTAGCAGTTCATCTTCATTTTGAGCAACACGATCAACATGCCAAACATGATATTTTTGCGTATCCATACACTTCCAATTACTAATGATCTCTTCTTTAAAGATTTCTATATCTATATCTATTGTGCATAAATGTTTATATAGAAGAAGCTCGCTCCAACAAAAAAACTCAAAATTGTAAGAGTTTTCTTCTGGAATGACATAAAACCATGGATAGACTTGGACTATTGCTTTTTCTTCTCTATCACGCCATTTTCTTCCTTTGCAATTGGCATAATACATGTAAGATCTTGCTGATTCAATTAGTGTTGCTATTTTTAAGTGTGCTCGACAATGCAAATAGGCTTGTATGTACATAGATTGTATCTCATTGCCATCGATTGTTTGTTTGATGTGGTGGAGCACTTTTTAACCCACATTTAGTGAGATGAACTGGTGATTGCAAATCACAAGAGGTAGTTTTTGTAACATATGGAAAGTTTCTTGTGCGCTTATATGTCTCCCTGCTATGATCTTGACCATGAACTTATGGTATGCTTTAATGGCGGGATCTTGTTGGTTTGCATCGACACTAATTCTTAAGACCATATTAACACAAATCTCATACTTCTTTTCAGCCTTGGATGCATACTTGGAAATTTACCTGAGAACAAGAAGTCATGGGGTGATAGGCTGGAAATCTATATTAGCCCTCCATATGGAGAACATATGTCTGTTATGGATGTTCAACCTGTCATCATTTCTTCATGGTTCATAGGATTTGTGACCTGAATCATTGCATAGTAATTGGGATTCTTCGTACTCTTTCCAAGGAACTTTATATCTACATTCTACTTGTCGACCTTTCTTATGCAGGCAAGTCCTCTCAATACATTTGGTTTGCCTCTGCACACCAAATTAACCAATTCTTCGAAATCAACATAAATTTTCTGAGAAAATATTTCAGTTGTGTTTATTAAGAATGAATCATCAGTTGGGGATCTATGTATCATGTTTCCAATTTCAGATTTTGAGCGAGGGTTCCAAGCAATGACATATTTTTCAAAGAATAATTTATCTCTATTTAATTTAGTAGGGTTCTCCCACTCTAGTGTATCCATGTTTGGTGCATTTTTATCCAAATGAAATAACGGATGTGTGCAGACCCTCGACTTTTCCATTCATAGCGATACCAGTAATTAATTGCACCCATTAGTTTCTCGATCACAACCTCCTGAAAGATAGTAAAATGATTAAGTAGGTATAGAGATGTTGTGCGGGGGTTTCTAATCACATTATCTGTGTGTTATTTATTGGTGAGGAAGGAAAATGTGTCATTTGGTGAAAGGACAGCTTGAAAACCAGGCCACTTTGTATCAGTTGTACTTAATGTGAAGACCAATGCCAGAGAGCCTATTTGGGTTATCATATCTATTAGATTAGTGTGACACTTATTCCACTATGAGCATGTCCCTCGCAAGGTAGAGCCAAAATGCATTAGTTATTCTACCAATTGATTGTCTTGGAGGTTTGTTAAGAAGGACCGAAGGTCTTCAATAGTGACAGGCATATTGTCTTCAACTTTACATTTAATTAAGACTGCTACAAGAGATTGGCTATGGTGATGCATCATAAGGTTTAGAAGGAAGTACCTAAAGCGTGGGTGTTGACCAAATCTATTATCATTAAAGTGCATAAGCTGCAAAGCATATTCATGAAGCTGCACTTCTCTGGCTCAAGCTTGCAAAGGTTGTGCATTTCCATTTGGGAATAGACTGGGAAATGTCATGTCAAGTAAGCCCTCAGTGGTGTACTCATTAATGAGTGCTAAGGCTATGGGTGGCTACTCGATAATAGTGTTTTTTTGATGTTTTAGTTGCAATTATTATTTAATGATTTGTAGCTCACATCATTTGTTTGGTAGTCATACCATAAACGATGTTGAATATTCTAGGTCACTTTCTGGTTGACTATGCATGTTTTCAAACTCAATGTTTGTTGAAGCTGGTTCGACTTTGTTACTTTGAAGAGTATGAAGTAGTATTGAGATGTCACTAGTAGAATCAAGTAGTAGTGATAATTCAAAATCATCAATTAGAACATCGTTGTAGTAAGGGTCATACTTGATCTTGTATGCTAGTGCATTTTGAACATGACTTCTATGAACATAGAAATCATAAGCCTTCCCATGTGTATTAAGTCTAAAAATTATTAATTTATCCAATTTTTCAATCCTATGTGGAAAAGATTTTGCATTTGTTTATATCCTTGGGGAAGTTGATTGTGTGACCACTATATTTGTATTGGCCACCATGGGTATGAGCGAATTGTAATACTGGATTAACATGTACAATGAGCATCTCTTCTACTTGTGTGAGAACCCTCAAATTAGTTGGTTGTTCAAGTGGGTCCATATTGTTGTCTAAGGAGAAGCAATGTATTCCTTTCTCAACAATGCATCTCCTGCAAGTGAGGTCGGTTCTTGTAGAGTGGACATGCATACCAGGAGAGCACTCCTTACATATATTACATGTATGTAACTTTGAGAGTGCATTTAGTCTAGTTATAAATGTCTGAGTTGTCTCTAAGAAGAAAGAGGAAAAAATGATATCCATTTCGGTAAGTGATAGTGGATGTGGAGCACTGTGCTCTAGAATATTTTCTTTAGCACGCATGCATGGTTGGTCATCTTGGGATCTTTTGGAAGTTTGAAACTGGGTAGGGAATGGTTGGTCAAGTGCATTGTGGTGGTGTTGCATGTGTGTGATGGACCAACATGCACTTAGTTCTTCTCTATGGTGAGCATAATATGAGTGACTTCTCTTGCAAGATTACAGTTGAGCAGGGCTACATTGGACTAGCGGTCTTCTAAAATATTGGACATGTGAAAGTGGAGTTGAAGGGTTTTGTTCAGGAAGATGTGTTTTAGTGGACATAGAGGGTAGTTGACTCTAGAAACTTATAGAAGCTTGGAAGTGGGCATGGAGTGGTTGAAGTGGTGGTTGGTAGGAGTGGTTTGCGCATTGGATGGCATCGCGCAAACTTATTTCTTCTTTATGGCGAGCATAATACAAGAGACAAATTTTATGATATTGAAGATGAGGAGCCCTAGTTTGGTTTAGTTATCTTTTAGAATCCTGTATATTTCAATTCGTTGTCTAGATTTCAAAGAAGAGAGACAACATATTGTCACTATCTTTCTAAATTTATACATTATAGAAACCTAAGAAAACCTATGTTAGCATCAAAATAAGATGCAATTTTTTTGCAACGCTTAAATAGAAATAGTAAGCTATGCTTTGCAAACTATTTACAAGTAAAGTCTTGCTCGCGAGTTTTTTTGGTCATAGGATGTACTAGTAACCTATGTTGTTGGCAATAAAAAAGAGTGTGTGCGAGAATATACAAGTCAAAGGCCTCGAGAAAGCCATGTCATACAGTTATCTGTCAACTATTAGTATAAAAACTAAGTCATAGTGTATAGAATAGAAAGTATAGATAAACCTAAACAAATTAATTCCCATCACCATCTATAGTATGAACAATGTACCAAGTAAATTTTATATGGCAACCATAAAGACAAGTTTTATTTATAGTTAGTGTAGTAAACAAGTTTTGAAGGGGTCTTGGAACCCTATACATACAAAGATGACACATAGATAGGAGTCACTATAAATTAGGAAAGAAGGAATAATTAAAAATGATCATAAAAAAACAAGAACTTGTTCTGAGGTGCTATTCTGAGGTACGAAGGCATAGTGTAGGAATTTCATGTAATAAAAAGTTGATTTCATTTGTGAAATCAAACCTACCAACTTCAACAATTGTTGCTTTCAACCTTGTTTCATTGTTATATGTTTCCAATGTATTTGATAGGGTTAAGATAAATTGATTGTATTATATACTTTTAATAACCTCCTTAGTACATGTATCAACCTATTGATTGAATTACAACATACATAGTTCTTTTGAAGACATGCCAACAAGTTTAGTTGTAGCCATGCCAAAATCACTTGCCCATATAGTACGTGTAGGGTCTTCAAAATTTAATTGAAGAACATATATATAGTTACAATTTGGACAAGTATCTATACACTTTGAACAAAACCACAATCCTTCATTATTTTGTTATATTCTTTTTTACATTTTTTTCCCCCGATCTCCATGGGACAAGCTGGATAACAATTTTTTTTTTGTCTTGATGAAAACTAAGGTTGGTCTAACAATGCATTACAGGGGTTTTGTTAATTTCAATAATCTTGTATGATAGTGGAGATTGTATTCCATGTTAAAAGTGTAGGTGCATCTAGAAGGTTTGTTGCTGGCATCAGAAGATCAGTTCCATTTTGTTCAAACCAAGATTGTAGTTGTTTTGTCTCTTTAATTCAAGGGTTGATAAATAGTTGGGAAGTGGCTAGTGTACTTACAGCCTTACCATTAAATTTTGCAACCCGTCCCTTTTATTATCGCAAGCATAGTAACCTCTTGTAGATGGTACATCTCCTCCAGTTGTGTTACTTCCTTTTGATATTCTTTTCCCCACAAAGTAACATTTATAGTGGAGGTAGACATATCTACCATTTTGATACTCCTCCTAAGGACCTAAGTTGCATCACTTTTCCTTTTTATTATAGAGGAAGGATCTATGCATATGATATTCCAATTAGAATGATAAAAGAAATAGCATTATGAGTCAGGATATCTCTAATGGGCGTGAAAGTGAATTGAAGTTGTTGGAATCAAGAGGTCACCAGTAGAAAGGTTGAGCCTCATATCATCTATTAAAGTAATCTCTACATCACTATTAAGCTTATTGTAAAATTTGTTTGCACTTTTGACAGTACCACCTGAGACAATGTATATACACTCTTAGCTTGAACATTTTGAAAATAGAGGTTTGCAATTGCACTGAAGCAAGTGACGTGAACTTCATTTCTCTCATTATCAACCATATCAAAACTAAACATGTGACCATCTCCATTTCTATTTTTGAAGTGGTGGATATCTCTCTTCATGGTCACATGACCTTGTATCATCCACTGTGTTTGAAATGGATTCAAACTCCTAATAGGAGTAATAGTAGTAGGGTGAGCTTTTTTTTTTCCATAGAGATGCATGCAAGCCAAACATCAATTTTTTAGGACTGGCATGTTCAAATGTGACAAGGTCTCATACATTTGTGCTTGTGTTTGATGAAGTTCCTAGAAGTTGTTGTACAAGTATTTCTAGTTCTTTGAAGAAGAAGGTGGGGTCACCAATGATATCATGATCCATGCAAGAGACCTCTAATTTGGAGATTACAATCCACCTACAGAATTCATAATATTTGTACAATTAGTAGTGTTCTCTAGGTGCACAACAAAATGAAAATGGTGTATTGTAATAAAGACCTAGTAGCTATTACCTCACCTTGACTCATAAATGGTAGGAATAGTAAATTCACCGAGTTGCACTATAGATCCCTTTTGGATTTTCCTTGTTGTTATAAGTTAGTTAAAATTGCTTGGCAAGGTATCTTTTTGTAAGTGCAGGCCATTAGACAACTCTAGCTTGTATCTAACTGCGGACCTAGTTCCTTGACCAAATGTTGCAATGGAAAAACTTGAAGAAGTGGGTGTACATCTAGGTTTTCATTATCGATAATATTTATCACATTGTTCATCAAAGAGTGAGACATAGCTTAAAGAAGAGGTAACTAACCTATAAATTTGAACATGTGTTAAGCATTATGCAAAATATAAGTACAAACAAACCATTTGAACTATCAAGGATTATGCAAACAAAAATATTAAACAAATGATATGTTGTTCTAAATATACAGTAAGATAGATGAAGTAACCATGAAAAATGAAAAGACATATGTAGAAATATGTTCACATGGTAAATGTAGACCATAAAATATTTCCCATACAACATTTAATAAATACGCTTGGGAAATAAAACATTTTGTAGACATTTATGACAACTAGAATTAGTTTGGCAAAGACATGCTACAATGGATAAAAGAATGAAAGCATAAGTAGACGCACGTTCCCCAAAAAATTGGAAAGGATTATTTTGTAGATCTTGGGAGGGAGAGAAAAGTGTGTCCCTATAAAAGCACAAACAAGGAAAAAATGTGTTATAAAACATAATTAAATATATACTATGAGTAAAGTTGTGGATGACAAATAAATTATCACTATTTGTTAGTAAAGTCAGAATGCTTAATTGAACAAATTGTTGTTTGATTACTTAAGAGATAATTCAATTTAAAGATGTATACATTTATTTTTTGTAAGCCATGATGTAGAGACAAAATATTACAAGTATAGAACACAAAATATGTTTTGGGAGTTTTAAAAATTCTGTAACCGTATTGTCCAAATAAGGTGGAACAAATGACGTGGTTCTAATTTAAATAATCCCCAACTAAGTAACTTAAATACAAATTTCTATTCCATGTAAAAAAGGGATAAAGTGAGGAATGAAATGTGAAAGTGTGAAAAATAGAGAACCTGAAACATATGATAGGAACTTATGTTCAAAAATTAAATGGAACAATTATTGGGCATGCAATATAAATAATGTGTATTGTAGAAACAAATGTAATGTCATTTTTAATTACACACAAAAGAAAGGGTTGAGAGGAGCATATAAATGCAAAAATTTTGGAAGTAGACATTGTGTATTTCTATTTAAAGTGGAATAAAATTTGTACAATGTTTAGTTATATCATCGTTTGGTAGAACATAAGAAGAAAAAGTGGAAGGTTTTTTTGATTACAAGAGACCAAAATCTTAAACATCTCTCTTTCCAAAAGAGTAGTAGTGTAAATTGAAACATGGGTAAACTACAAAGTGAGACACATCAACGTACAATGTACTATTGGCAATTGTGGTAGTCTTAAAAATCATGTCAAATTATTGGAGCATTACCTTCTCTGTAGTACTCATAAAATATTTCCCTAAGGAAAGTATAATATCTGGAAAAGTTGACATAGTTTGCATGCAGTTCCTATAGTATTTCTTCCATTGCCATGATTTCAAAATCTTTTACATCACATGTACGAGTGCTAGTGACGTTAGTTGTTCAACATTTTTCTGACAAGGAAGTGAAAGACTACTTGCAAAATTCTAAATTTTTGTTTAAGGAATCCCATGCCAGTGGACAAACAAATTTGAGCCAGTAAATGGGGCTGGAATATTGATTTCTGAGCTACTACTCGAAATATCAACAATCAGATTTGGTCGCTGAGGATTTTCCATGACCTAAAAAAGAAAGAGAAATGTTAAATCTATGGGAGAAACTTGCAACCATTTCCATGAGAGTTGGTGAGGATCCATTTAAGAATTTTTTTATTATATTAAATTTCTTCCACACCCTCAAAACTGAGTTTTTTGAATTTATCATCTACGTATCTCAGTTGAGATGAGAAAAAATAAATTTAAAACCATAACCCAATTTTTTAACAAAATAAAACATTCAAAGAAAAAACAAGCAAGCTAGAAGAGAATATAACACAGTTTTAGATAAATCGATTAAAATGTATCACAGTGCGCAAAACAATGATTCACATTAAGGTACATGACTATGATGAAGGAAATTAGGAGTGAAGAAATTTGTATTAATTTTGAAGTCCCCACACTTTCATTAAAAAATATTAGTAGCTATTTCCAAATGTCATGTCGTCAAGTATGTGGCATCATTACAGTTCTTGGCAATGGAGAAATAGACAACACAAACAAATTGGTGTTTTGAAGGATTTATTAACTATGTAGTTTACACTTGTGTAGCACACCATTATGTGGTATATAGTAGCATACAACATAGCCATGCACAGATCCCTGCATCATATAACCCATTTTCCAGTTGCCAAAATATAATTAAATTTTTGAGCTATATATGTGGAACTTACCAAACCAGAACTTAACATTTTTAATAAATTTATGCCATGCCAAGTCACATAGAGAAACAATTTCTTTAGATAATAAGAGTAGAAATTTGATTGAATTTCTATATAAATAATGCACATTGAATGGTAGAAAGTGGCATTCATTCACTTATTCTGTTAGAGAAGGTAAAACACAGAAACACGAGTTAGCCACAAAAAATATGGGAAGTACTTAAAATTTAGTTCTAAAAAGCCAAAACATAACTATTTTAAGGGCTGAGTTCTTCTAAATCCTTATTCTTTGAAAGCCTTATCAGCCAACCAAACACATAACAGAACACATACTATTTTAAGGGTCGAGTTCTTTTAAATCCTTATTCTTCCAAAGCCCTATCATCCAACCAAAGACATAAGAGAACACAACAATTTCCCATGATTGAAATTCATTATATTTTCAAGCAACTCTTGAAAAGAGCATAATTTCAATTTTCATTGACCAATATCCAAATTAAAATCACTGAGATAAATAAACAACTAAAAATTAGTAATATTTTCTTACAATTTGAGTTTGACAAACCATTTCTTTATCCTCGTCCATATATCATAAACCTGATGATTCTAGAAAAAAATATTAGAGATTGAAGAGAGGTAAAGTTTGTGGGATGTATAAATCCCTTTTTCTATTATATTGAGTTAAATACCCTTGAAACCACTTTTCTTTCCAAAAATTTCAAACAAATCCTCTGATTCGTAGAGTGAACAGGGCTGTAAGAAAAAATTACAACAACTTAGTTGCACTTTATAAATGAAGGAGCTTCCCAAAGATCTAAGGATACCCAATCCTTGAGATGTGACAATAATGAAACTATGCATTCCAAGGATATCATCATCAGAAGCAGAACATCTAGTTGGTTTCATGATCATAAGTGTGTGGAATAAATTATGTTGTCTGTGTGTGTTTGATATTTTCATCTCTGTAATTTACTATAGATTTATATTACTTTGTTTTGTTGGACCTTAGTATAGAATTAGTCTGTAGCTTATACATAGCTATAACTATGACGTGTTTAAGTGGTGTAAGTATACGAATAAAATGATGTGGTTTGAGGGGAATTTTTACTTGCATATCATGTCTCAGGGATTTTTTCTCTATATATTTATTCATTGTGTCTATCTCTTACGAAACTAGCTATTTAAAGCCATCCTTCAACTGGGGGTTTCCTGAGCTACTGTGGATGGAACTTTATGCTAGAGAATATTAGTAATGGAATACCAATCTTTTCCTGGCCTTTTAAGAATGACCAACCCTTTCAGAAGAAGTTGTTGGTTGAAGAACTGTGAGTGGTTGAGGGGGTTAAGAGGGAGGCTATGGGAAATGGTGTATAATATTCCTCCTATTATTCCTTCATATACAACACATAATTACGCATCTTAAGAGGAATCACCTTCTCCCTATACTTTCTTCTCCATGTTAGGAAAGATCAGAAGTGTGTGGAATATTAGTGTATTTTGTGTCGAGGATTTTGAGTATTTACATGCTAGGGTTTTCATCTTTCAAGCCCGACAATGACAATAAAATGTTTTACAAGCTCTCTAAGTACTTTACACGATGAGAAATGTGATTCAAGATTCAAAGACCAAAGAGTTGATGCTCTAGATTTTTCTAAAATTCCAATTTATTTGAATAAAACTATTAAATCCTTATGTTTTATTATTGCTATCAGAATTCTTTTGTTTTTGAATTAAAACAGATAATAAAAAAAAGTTCCACTACCTACCATTTGTTTGTTTCATTAAATAATTTATTGTGTTGAATTCATCCCTAAAACTAGTGAGAATGTGTAGACAAACAAAACTCATTTCAATTTAATAATTCTAGATGAAGTGTTCTTACTTTCAAAACTCAAATGGAAGATCAGATTTGGAAAATAAAAAGATGAAGATTGCGGGATCGAATCCTGCTCCCGCTATCACAAGGCCTACATATTGCAATTTTGCATGTGAGGCGGCTCCAGTGGAAGTAAAGAGCATAGTTGAGAATTTGTAGCACTACGTTTCCAATCATAAAAAATTTCAAACGTGCACAACCATAAGATATGTATCTTGCCTGTTTCCATTTAAGCATTTTCTGAAAGCCTTAATATAGGTGAAAAGTAAATGCAGCCATGTGAATTTTACAAGCTTATGCATGCCCTGCATTGAGAGTTGATAGTTGAAAGTGTTAGTAATAACTGAGAGGGGGAGGGGGGGTGAATCAGTGGCCTCAAAAATTTATACTTCAAACATTAACCACCAATCAAATAAACCTCAGATTATTATGTCCCTACAAGATGCATGCCATGAAATACTTATAATGATTAACTATCTATCAGTTTTCCTTGTCTGTCCTTATTCCCCTTGATTACCGATCAACCCAGTGTTAACTATGTCAGATACAAAACAATAAAGAAATGAATCATACACACATAACACATGAATTTTAAATGTGGAAACCCTGTTAAGGGAAAAAACCATTGGGACTAGTACCCCAAATTTTCACTCTTTTGAAGTGAGCCCTGTTAGGAGCCAACCTTGTTAAAGGTTAAAAACACATTGTTAGGTGTGACCTTGTTAGAGGATTTTACACATATAGGTTGTCACTTAGTATCGCGCATCTAATGCTGCCATCCTTGAATCAACCTCTCTCTTAGACTGTCAATAGGCATCGGGCATATCCAATGCTAATTTCATGAATCAACCTTTTTGGCACTCCTTGGGATGTACCTCAATATATAGAAGATTGTTAAGTCCTACTCTATTAAGAGACTTGATGCTTCAATGGTTAAACTAAAACAATATGACCTATTTCTAATGCAACTTGAATTGCAGATTTTCAAATCCATTTAAGTACATTACCTCTCTGATCAATGTATCAATTCAATTCTTTTGTGCTCCACACTTTCTACTCTGTGATGCTGTGATCACTGTTCATCGGTGTCTACAGAATTCCTTAGCTCTCCTTCAACTTGCTTGATTAATACTGCATGAGATAGTTATTCATCAGTTTCTCTTCAGCATCCTCTTTCATTCACTCCCTTTAATCCCTTTTCATGAATGTGATATCAAAAATAAATTAAGCTTTTCTCTTATATAGACATGATATTCAATGTTTCTTAATTCTTGATTCTTGGCATGAAAAACAATCCAGCCAATTAGATTTAAAGCATAACTCCTAATTTGTCTCGTAGTTATCTTCCTGCCAACTATACAAATCATATTTAAATCAATCACTTAACTCTGGTTGAATAAAACAAAGAAAACAACCAGTTAAGTCTATCTTTAGCTCTTTCCAGCTAGATATTTTGTCATTTTACATGAACTCTCTGTTCCGTCAGTCAACTCTGCAGTTAGTTGTCGGTGACAACTGACGATTCCGTCTATGTGACTCCAGTTAGCTTCAGGATCTCTGTCTGTTGGGAATCATTGGATTTTTACTCGTCAGGAAACTCTATTTGCAGCTCATTGGGCATCCTATGGTTTTGCTTCATCATGAAATATTATCTTCATCTCATTGGGTATCACTGTGACTTATTCTTTGCCTTTTCTGATGGTGTGCACTCCATCGGTGTTGTCTGTCACTTAGTGAATACTTGACTTTTATGCATTGCTAAAAGCATAACCTTTGTTCCATTTATTCTCTGAAGTCTTTGGCATTATGTACATGACCCTATAGATGATATCAAGTTGACATCAATGACAATACAAACCATTAACTAATTTAATGCCTTGCATTATCTCCAACTTAACATTATCAAACATTCAATCAGTTACATGTTATCAATCTCTCCCTTTGGCATTGATGGCAACACACTGTATTATCACACTGTACTATTTCTAATAAAATATGAAATACAATAATTGAGATTCATCAAATTACCAATCTTTCTATTTTATAACTGATAAATGTCTGAACTTTGGTAAGCTCTATTTTAGCTTAGATTTGATTCCTGTAGTTCTTTTTCTTCTAATGTGTTGAGTCTTCTTCTTGTGTCAATTTCTCTCCTTTGACTGTTCTCTCTCTTGTGATGTCTTTTTCTCTTGTCAGCAGCTCTCCCTTTGGATAATCTTTCATACAATCTTCTCTCCCTTAGGATATAATTTCTCCCTATTGGAGTAATTTGATAATGGATCATCTATCTCTCTTTTTCTTGAAGGATGTGATAATATGGATAATCTCTCTCCCTTTGACAACAATGCCAAACAAGTAGTTTACAAATATCTGACATTCATGTCAAGGAATCATTTTTCTCCTATCCATAATATATTCCTTGAATTTCCCTTATCCATCAATAATATAACAATATGTTCTGGTGCTCGGTTATGATATATGCCTGTCTGTATATTGATGTATCTTTTGAAGTTCATCTCTTTGCTTGCATCAACATGATTGATATTCTGATAATATGTAGGCTGATGCAACCTTCAGTCATTTTACTGACTGGTAGATAAGGGTTTGACCCCTAGTCTCTTTCTTAAGTACTCAAATGTATCCTTGGACAGTGTCTTGGTGAAGATATGAGCTTATTGTTCTTTGGATTGCACATACTTAAGTATCACCTATTTTCTTGAACTTGTTCTCTCAAATAATCATACTTGATGGAAATGTGTTTAGTCTTAGCATGCATGACTTGATTCTTGGAAAATTTTATTGCACTGGTGTTATCACAATAGATAATCACTAGTTCTGAGATCTTCATATGCATACCTTCCAGCAACTGTTTGATCCATGCAATATTTGAGCAATTTGCAGCAGCAACAACATATTATGCTTATGTAGTAGACTGAGAGATGCATCCTTGCTTCTTGCTAATCCATGTGACAAGTTTGTCACCCATAAAGAATGCTCCTCCAGTTGTGCTCTTCCACTCATCAAGATTTCTAGCCAAATTAGTGTCGGTAAACACCTTAAGTTCAAATTTGCCTTCTCTTCTATACCATAACCCAAATTCCATAGTATTCTTCAGATATCTTAGAATTCTTTTCACAATAGTCATATGTGATTCTCTGGGGTTAGTAGAAAATATAGCAACAATTCCTACTGCATGTGCAATATATGGTCTAGTGTGTACAACATACATGAGTTTTCCAATCATTGATCTGTACAAAGTCTGATTTACCTCTGTTGTCTTTTCCTCCTTTGTCAACTTACATCCAGTAGCCATCGATGTTCCAACTGGTTTGGTTTCTTCCATTTTGAATATTTTCAGGACCTCTTTGATGTACTTGGACTGTGTAATGAAAATACCTTCTCCTTGTTGCATGATCTAGAGAACAAGAAAGAACCTGATTTCTCCAAACATAGACATCTCAAACTCTTTGCTCATCTCATTTGTAAATGATTTGCATAGCATATCATTGCCTCCAAATATGATGTCATCAAAAAATATTTTAGCAATCAAGGTGTTAGCATCAATATCTTCCTTTAAATAAAGATTACTATTTTCACTAGTCCTTACAAATCCAATACTTATTAGATAGGAATAAAGTTGTTCATACCAGGCTCTTGGAGCTTGTTTCAATCCATACAAGGCTTTGTGAGGTCTACATACCATGTTTTTCTTGTCTGGATCAACAAACCCTTCTGGTTGCTCAATGTATACCTCTTCTTCAAGTATTCCATTTAGGAATGCTGATTTGACATCCATTTGATATAATTTGAATCCTTTGAATGCAACATAAGCAAGTAATATTATTAATCCTTCTATCCTAACAATAGGTGAAAAGGTCTCTCCATAGTCTATACCTTCCTCTTGTGTATACCCCTTGCATACTAGTCTTTCTTTGTTCCTTGTGACTTGTCCATTCTCATTCAGCTTATTCCTGAATATCCATTTTGTACCTATGACATTCTTGTCATCTGGTCTTGGCACAAGTGACCATGTTTTGTTTTTCTCAATCTACTCAATCTCATCATTCATAGCACTTATCTATTCTTCATTATCAAGTGCAACATTGACAGATTTGGGCTCAAACTCACAAATAAGACAGCTTGAGTTTAGAGACATACTTCTTATTCTTGTACTAGCTTTCTTATCTCCTATGATCTAGATCTCTGGATGGTTCCTTCTTACATATCTTGCAAGTACAAGTACAGTTCTTTATCTATTAGTTTTATCATTATTTTGTTCCTCATTTTTCTCTTCATCACCTTGCACATTATCTTGATCATTATCCTGACCATCGATATTTGCAGCCTAATACTTGGGAGAAATGATTTGTACCTCAGGAGCTCTACATTGTTGTTAGGGTAGAGTGTTAGGTTCCTCATTGTAAGTGAACTTATTATAGTCCTCTGGTTCTTTAGTGCTTATTCATTCTTCTCTGCAAATTCATTTATCTTTACATTTGCACTTTCAATAATTTTGTTAAAGGCTTTGTTTAGACATTTGTAAGCCTTGCTCTTGGTAGAATACCCTATAAAAATTCCTTCATTACTCTTGGAGTCAAGTTTTCTATTTCTATCATCTTTTAAGATATAACATTGACTGCCAAAATTTTTGAAATAACTTACATTGGGTGTGTATCCATACCATAGCTCATAAGGTGCCTTCTTGGTGTATTTCTTCACTTGTACTCTGTTCAGTGGGTAAATAGAAGTACTGACAGATTCCCTCCAGAATATTTGGGTGATGCCCTTTTCTATCATCAGTGTTCTAGCACAATCAACTATTGATCTGTTCCTTCTCTTGGAAATCCCATTTTGCTATGGTGTTCTTGGTGTAGAAACCTATCTCTTTATACCATGCTCATTACAAAAGTTAGTGAATTCATCTAATATAAACTCACCTCCTCTATCTGATCTCAAATATTTTAGATCCTTACCACTTTGTTTCTCTACCATGTAGCCTTATACCATTTAAACATCTTAAATGCTATTGATTTATCTTTTAGAAACATAACTGTCATCATTCTAGAGTAATCATCAACAAAGACAATAAAGTATCTATCTCCATAATAACTCTTTGTCCTCATAGGTCCACATAAATCAGTATGGACTAATTCTAGAATTGCATCAGATGTATGGGTTTTTCTTTTGAAACTAGACTTTGTCATTTTACCTTTTTGATAGTTTTTACACATGATGTTGTCGGGCTTGGTCATTGTCGGTAAGCCTCTGACATTTCTCTTTTTGCTAATCTTTATCATGTTGTCAAAGTTCACATGACACAGTCTTTTGTACCATAACCATATGTCTTCGTTTGTAGCAATCAAACAAGTGAAGTTAGTATCATTCAGATAGAATAAGTTACCTTTAGTCTATTCACCAGTACCAATCAAATTTTCAGATTTGTTGAAGATCTTTGCCTTCTTAAATTTTCAAATGCAACTTTGTGACCTGAATTATTCAACTGAGAAACACTCAATAAATTATAATTCAATCCATTTACCCAATAAGCATTCTCACACTTTATCTTGTTATTCAACATTATTGTTCCTCTACCTTCAACTGGACAAGGCATTTCATTTCCCATTCTTACTGATCCACCCTTGTATTCAAAAGTCTCAAACATTTTCTTATCACCGGTCATATGATGAGTGCAACCACTATCTATGATCTAAACATCATTTTTTCTAATTTTAGATATGAGAGCTGTTTTTACATACCTTTCTTCATCATCATCTGAATCATCTTTTATAGCCACAAACACCATCTTGATGTCTTCATTAGATTCGGCGTCAGTATCATCATCCTTGCATTTTTCTAGGTAGCTGAACTTATTTCCTTTGTCCTTATAGTTTCGGGTATCTCTTCTTACTGATTGTCGGTAGCTTCTGTAATCACCTCTGTTAGACTTCTCAAAATATCTGTCATATTTTCTTTTGTAAGTACATCTTATAGAAAAGTGTCCAATCTCTTTGCAATTAAAACAAACAAGTGATAATTTACCTTTGTATTTACCTTTGCCTCTCTGCATTCTTCTAGCCATAAGTGCTTCAATTTCATCAAGATCATCTTCTTAATTTTCACTATCACTATCTTTTCTCATAGTATTTTTGTGACTTGATTTACTTATTCTCATAGAAGTTTTGAATGCAGACTCTATGTTTGGTAAGACACTATTATCAAAGCTATTCATCTCAAATGAAATCAGTCTTCCAATTAAATTTTCTAGAGTAACATTTCTATTTGCTACTGCTCTCATTTCTTGAATGGTAGATAATCTAATAGCATAAGTAGGTAGTAAGGTTCTGAGAATTTTACTTACCACTGTATTTTCTTCTAGTACACCTCCAACTCCTCAGATAGTATTGACTACCTCTTTAATTCTTGTGCTATAATGAGTGATGTTTTCTTCTTCTTTCATTTTGAGATCATCAAACTTTCCTCTAAGGCTTTCTGCCTTGGCTCTCAAAGAATTTTTGTCACCACCATGTACAAGCTTCAATTTGTCCCACATCTGCTTTGCAATTTTGCATTCTTTGACATCTTCAAATTCAGCATCGGAGAGTGAAGAAGTAAGCTTTATCATCATGCCGTTATATTCATGCTTCTCTCATATTTGTTCAACTATTGGTGCTCCTGTGGGCAACACATATTCAGTTTCTAGGAATTGAGTTATATCATTACCAATACCTGATAAGTGGAGTCTTATCCTGCTCTGCCATGAAGCAAAATTATCTTTGTTCAACTTGGGCAAATCTCATCTATGCATCTTGCGATCTTTGGCTTAGGTCTTGAAACCTTCCTTCTAAGAACACAAGCTATGATACCAATTGTTAGTAATAACTGAGAGGGGGGGTGAATCAGTGGTCTCAAAAATTTATGCTTCAAACATTAACCACCAATCAAATAAACCTTATATTATTAAGTCCCTACAAGATGCATGCCATGAAATACTTATAATGATTAACTGTCTGTTGGTTTTCCTTGTTTGTCCTTATTCTCCTTAATTACCGATAAGTAGTATAACTATTTACCAAAAATTGGTAAATAAGCAGAGTATACTGATCAACCCAGTGTTAACTATGTCAGATACAAAACAATAAAGAAATGAATCATACACACATAACACATGAATTTTTAAGGTAGAAACCCTATTAAGGGAAAAAACCACTGGGACCGGTACCCCAAATTTTCACTCTTCTGAAGTGAGCCCTGTTAGGAGCCAACCCTGTTAAAGGTTACAAACACACTGTTAGGTGTGACCTTGTTAGA
>MU224451.1:4076597-4118125 GCA_018584345.1 Thuja plicata
AAGGTTACAAACACACTGTTAGGTGTGACCTTGTTAGAGGATTTTACACATATAGGTTGTCACTTAGTATCGGGCATCTAATGCTGCCATCCTTGAATCAACCTCTCTCTTAGACTGTCAATAGGAACTAGGCATATCCAATGCTACTTTTATGAATCAACCTTTTTGGCACTCCTTGGGATGTACCTCAATATATAGAAGACTGTTAAGTCTTGCTCTGTTAAGAGACCTTATGCTTCAATGGTTAAAAAGAAACAATATGACCTATTTAAAATGCAATTTGAAATGCAGATTTTCAGATCTATTTAAGTACATTACCTCTCTAATAAATGTATCAATTCAATTCTTATGTGCTCCACACTTTTTTCTCTATGATGTTGTGCTCACTGTTCGTCGATGTCTACAGAATTCCTTAGCTCTCCTTCATCTTGATTGATTAGTACTACATGAAGTAGTTCTTCATTAGTTTCTCTTCAACATCCTCTTTCATTCACTCCCCTTAATCCCTTTTCATGAATGTGATATCAAAAATGAATTAAGCCTGTATCTTATATAGACATGATATTCATTATTTCTTGATTCTTGATTCTTGGCCTGAAATACAATCCAGCCAATTAGATTTAAAGCATAACTCCTGATTTGTCTCACAGTTATCTTCTTGCCAACTATACAAATCAACTTTAAATCAATCACTTAACTCTGGTCGAATAAAACAAAGAAAACAACTAGTTAAGTCTATCTTTAGCTCTTTCCAGCTAGATATTTTGTCATTTTCTGAACTCTCTGTACCGTTAGTCAACTCTGGAGTTAGTCGTCGGTGACAACTGACAGTTCCATCAGTGTGACTCTAGTTAGCTTCAGGATCTTTGTTCATTGGGCGTCATTGGATTTTTACTCATTGGGAAACTCTATTTTCAGCTCATCGAGCATCCTGTGGTTTTTCTTCATCGGGAAACACTATCTTCTACTCGTCTAGTATCACTATGACTTTTCTTCTTTGCCTTTTCTGATGGTGTGCACTCTGTCGGTGTTGTCTGTCACTTAGTGAATACTTGACTTTTTTGCACTGCTGAAAGCATAACCTTTGTTCCATTGATTCTCTGAAGTCTTTGGCATTATGTACATGACCATACATATGATATCAAGTTGACATCAATGACAATACAAACCATTAAATGATTTAATACCTTGCATTATCTTCAACTTAACATTATCAAACATTTAATTAGTTACATGTCATCATAAAGGACATAGGGTATGATCAAACGACTAGAGCTATGAGAGACTCCACTAAATAAATAGTATAAAGGAACCGCACATGGAATTACAAACAAAAAATGATGAAAATGAAAACCCTAAGCATGCATTTGTATAATGAACTATACATCTGAGTTGTGTACATGCCATTCTTGTGTTACGAGAAACAACAATCTCCTAGCACAAATTTTCCTTTCTCCCGATCTCACAAACCCTCCTTATGACAAACCCTCCTTATGAAAGAAGGGAAAAAAGTATGAGAGAAGATGAACTGAACTGTGCAATTAGATAGTGAGCATGTCCACAAAAAGTAATCGCTCCAATCAACCAGGGATGGGGCAGTTGAGCAATAGATCATCAGATGTCATGAAATGTGAACCATAGGAAGAGTGAAGAGAAGTCAAATAATAAAAACACTATGTAGGGCTCCTAGGCCCCTATAGTTTAGGTCTCAAAGAGGAACTTTTTCCACCAAATCTATGTAATCATATCTAAATATATTGTTCTTCTCTAGAGGAATGAAATGGAGCTGATGATTGCCAGAGGAAACTGAACGACTATCCACCATTGAAATTGCAATTTTTGCTAGAGGAAACCTGAGTACTATCCACTGTTGGATTTGTAATTTTAGTCTTCAAGTTTCATTGATGGATGCGATGAAAACTAGGTGGAAACCACTGTCAAAACCAAGTGCATGAGACAAGTCAAGAACATGAGAAAATTAATGAGTGTACGGTAGCGAGTCTGCTCCGGAGGAAAATCCTATTGACTTAGTTAATGAAATATATATTAAAAAAATTATTTTTGAAAGGTGAAATTCCAAGAGATAATGGCGTGGTAGAGTGCCTAAACATAAGCACTAAACTTGTAGGAGAAACCCCACAGGGAATGGAGATGTCATCTGTCAGACATGCAATTAGTGTTCTTACAACTCATCAAAATATGAGTACAAGCCCAATGTGTTAAAGCTGTTCAAATGTGGACGTTGTGATTTTTATTACATTTTTGTAGGAGTTGATAGAATTCTGTCGGAAAGATTGTTTTGAGAGAAATAAAATCAATTTTGAACTCCCACAAAATTCTATGGGCATGAATGAATTGAAGTACAATGGCCAGCTATTGTATTGACCAGAAGGCCAGGAAAGATCTGATTGGATTCGCTCAAAGTTCTTAATAAAAATCTAAATTATTTATGGAAGTATTGATAATTGAGCACAGATGGGTAGGAAAGGACATATATAACAGTAGAACATAAATAGTTACTTGGAATTATATAATAATCACACTATTACCAAATAGTATTGTTTAAGAAAGTATTATGTTAAGAATATACTATAATAATTGGAAAAAATGAGTGGATGGATTTAGAGCTTCACCTTGTTTCCTTATCTATTTAGGTTTAACTTTATATAGAGATTTCCAATTCTACATAACTGAATCAGTAGCCTCCATTTCTAAGTTTATACGATAATGGATTTTAATATGAGTGTTTCTGATATAGGTTTCACAACTTTATTATTTACTCTGTTATTGTCCATTGTATTAGGATGGGTGAGAGAAAAAAGAGGAGATTATTTGTGCCAGGACCATTTCCTCTTCCCATTCTAGGAAACCTCCATCAGTTGGGATCCTTTCCTCATCGTAGTCTGCAGCGACTTGCTGAGAAATATAGGCCAATAATGTCCGTGAGATTGGGTTCAGTTCCCTTCATGGTTGCATCTTCTTCTAAGGTGGCGAAGCATTTTCTGAAAACCCAGGACTTGATATTTGCCAACAGGCCTCCTTCTAGCGCTGGAAAATACTTATTTTACAATTGCAAAGACGTCATGTTTTCTCCGTATGGTGCATATTGGTGAAACATGAGAAATATATGTGTGTTACAGCTGCTAACTGCCAAGAGAATCGAATCATTTACAAGCCTGCGGGAGGAAGAGGTGTGGGTGATGGTGAGATCTATCTGGGAGAAGAGTGAGCAGGGCAGAATTGGCATTAATGTGAGCCACGCCATTTCATCCTACACATCAGACTTGAACTGGCAAATATTGATGGGGGAGAAAACTACAAACCGCTTCTCTGTGTTGGGGTGTGAAGCCCGACAGTCACATGACCGTTCACTTTCCTCCGTCTCTTTGAAGAGCTCTCTATAAATGGGCAGTCATGTATTGTAGATTGGAAATTTGGTTAATATATGGATTCACTGCTTCGAGTGTGGATGTAGGCATATTTTCAAACCACGATAAAATCATGCCTTCTATGCTTTGTCTTCTTTGTATTGTGTTTTCATTTTGTTTCTCTGTTTGTTTAATATTTACAATTGGTATCAGAGCGTAGGTGAGGCTAGAGTAGAGTTGGAAGAGGATGAAGTCAATTTTGTCATCGATGAATTTCTGGGAAGTTTATGCTCAGTAAAGAATGATGTTGGGCCTGCAAAAGCTAAAAGAATTCGCCATGTGCATTGGTGGGATGGCTGGGAAGATCAGCCTGAAGCTGAACCAGAAGAAGATTTAAGAGTTCTTAGATTTGAGCTTTATGCAATTCTTGAGCGCACAGGTGGTGTGCGACATAGGAAAAATGTCATGAAAGAATTGCGGAAGAGGAAAAAGACAGACAAGTCTGGCAAGTCTATTAAGGACCTGGTGATGGTCTTTTATAAAATGGTTTTCTTTTCTTCTGGCTTTAGTCTTGATAATCCAAATCATTTTGCTTCCAAAATTCATAAGATGTTGCAGCTGGAAAATGAAGAAGCACTTGTTCTTGGTGAACAACAGTTTGTGAGACTTCATTGTAGAAGAAGATGAAAGGGCAGATGAGAAGCTCATTGTAAATAAAGATGAAAGGGCAGAGGATGGTGAGGCGGTTACAACTGAGAGAAAAGGCTTGTGTATTGGTCAAAAAGAGGCTCAAGAAGCCCAAGTTGTTTCTCACTCTATAGCCAAGGAGTTGCAGCCTGTTATGTGTTCTTTAGAGTTGAAGGAAGATGAAAGGGAACCTATAGAGGGGACCAAACAAGACCCAATTGTTTTTCAATATTCATCCTTCGAATAGATCAAGGACATAGTGGGAAACGAGGAGGTGTCAAGTGGAAGAGAAAATGATGATGGTGGCAGAGGGAAGAAGAGACCTATGGGTAAAGATTGCGTAGCTTTGGCTAGGATGGGTGGCGATGCGGATAAGGTGTCAGGTGGGTTATGTCCTCTATTTACTGGACTTGGGGAGGAGTTAGGGAGAGTTGGAGCTCATCTTGTTGATCCACATGAGCTCAAGCAAAAGCTCAACCTTGCATGCGTGGCAGTAGCCTTAACTCGGGTTACAGGAATTAGCTCCACGAATCTTGTTCCATCTGCAGTAGATCCAAATCAATCACATAATATCAGTTTGGGACCAGATGCCAGAGCTGTAGTCTTGGCATCTCAGTCTTCAGGGACAGGTTTGGGAATTATATATAATGGAGCTCTAGGAAGCTTTGCTTTAGGACCAATAAGTATTTCGACACTTCATCCCAAACCTAAAGGTGGAGTTTCTCAAGCAAGAACAAACACCAGCGGTTCTTCAAGAGAGAAGTCAAATAATGAGAACCTAGAAGTTGGGCCCAGTGAACAAAGTACAGATCCTAGTGATTTGAAATGAGAGTCTGCAAGGCGGTCAAGAAGAAGAACTATGGACGGTGTGGGGGAAATTACCCGTTCCCCATTCTTAGCATATGCAGGACTTTGTGTAGACTGGAAAACGGCTTGTAGAAGTCACCTCTTTTATTAATGTGTCACCACAAATGCCCAATTTGGAGGCTAGGTGAGATATTAGACCAGACAGTGCAATTGAGGACAGCCGCAGGTCAATGGGTAATCCACAGCCCAATGCAAGTAACGCTTTGTCCAATTTGCAGGTTCAAATTGATCAAAGATGGTTGACTGGTCTACAACTCACAGTTGAAAGCTTTGTCCTACGTGGCAATCAAAACAGGGAGGTTGAGGGTAATTTGCTACCTCCTTAATGTAGAGAAGGGATAGAAGAACCTCCAACAAATGCAGCCAAGGACACACTGCAATTTCCATTTATTGTTGATGAGAATGCTGGTGATATAGAGGATGTTGATGATGTGAGGGAGTTGGTCCCAAAACAAGATAGACGAGTTGTATTTCTGCAGATGCTGCCAAGGTCAATTATCACAGAACACGCAGATGAGAAATTTAATGTTGCTCAACTACTACTGTTGGTTGTTACAAGAGAAGGAACAACAATTGGAAGGAATGTTCAAAGTGGGTATGGCTTTGGATATGGAGCATAAGTATGGTTTGAAAATGCAGAAAGTAGTGTTTTTGATTATGGACTGATGGGCAAATTTGTGCCTAAATTCTTTATAAGAGAAGATATTTTTTATTCTGATCTTATGTGGAGGAGACTGATTCAAAGTGTGCTGGAGCAAAGTCTGGAAAAGTTGAGATCTTCTCAAGGTCTCGTTCTCTAAGATTCAGAATAGGAAGCAGGGATGCCACACTGCATGGTTGTACTAGTTGGACTTCACGGGGGAGATTGTTGGGATGTGAAGCCCAACGGTCACATGACCGTTCACTTTCCTCCGTCTCTTCGAAGAGCTCTCTATAAATGGGTAGTCATGTATTATAGATTGGACATTTGGTTAATATATGGATTCACTGCTTCAAGTGTGGATGTAGGCATATTGCCGAACCACGATAAAATTGTGTCTTCTATGCTTTGTCTTCTTTGTATTGTGTTTTCATTTTGTTTCTCTATTTGTTTAATATTTACACTTTGGTGGCTCTGCATTTGACAAATTGGTGGCGGAGGCTGCTGAGTTGGTGGCACTCGTGACTATTGGCAATCTCGTTCCTTGTCTATAGTGGCTTGATTTGCAAGGGCTCAGACGATGAATGAAGAATGTGCACAAATAGTTGGATGCCATTTTTAGGAATATAATAGATGAGCATGTGGAGTGTAAGCTGAGGCGTAGGAAAGAGGAACCGGAGCATGAGGACTTGGTTGATGTGCTTGTTGAATTGGATGGGGAAATCACGTTAAAAGACAAGAAGGCTATAATTATGCTAAGTCAATCAGAGCAATGTCGTTGGGTTTTATTTTCCATCTGGATATTAAGGGATTCAGTGGAAAGTTTAAAATTAATTTAGGTTTTGAAAGTTGTGAATTAATTTAAGGATAATTTCTATTGATTCTATTCATTTATTTATATAGTTTAATATGTCAATATGCATATAGGATATGTTTGTTGCTAGAATAGAAACATCGGCAGGTACATTGGAATGGGCAGTAGCAGAGGTAATTAGAAATCCATATGTGATGAAGAAATTGATTTGGTAGTTCAAACAGATGAGAAAATTATAGATTCTCATATTAAAATGATGGAATACTTACATTGTGTTCTTAAAGAGACATTGAGATTGTATCATACAGTACCCTCGCTTATTCCCCTTGAATCTATAGAAACTTGTATTGTGGAGGGAACTCATTATAATTACTTGATACCAGCAAAAACAAGGCTTATTGTTAATGCTTGGGCAATAGGAAGATATCCAAAAGTATGGAAAGATCCCTTGGAATTCAAGCCTGAAAGATTTGTGGGTAAAGAATTAGATATAGTTAAAGATCTAGAATTAAGGATGATTCCTTTTGGGGCAGGAAGGAGGAGTTGCCCTAGTTTTTCATGGCTATCGCCACCATTGAGTTTGCATTAGCACAACTCTTTCACTTTTTTAATAGTAGTGAGGGAGAAATAGACATGAATGAATCTTTTGGGGCAACCATTCCTAAAAAGGAGAATCTCTTCATTATTCCAACGTGGAGGTTAACAGGGAATGGGCTTGGCTGAAACAATATGGAATGTTTATGAAAAAATGCATGATACTTTTATTTGAATAATATAATCCATAATCATAATAAATAAATGTTAAGTTTATTATAAGATGAATGAACATCAATTATTTATGTGTATTTACCTTTTTATTATTATTATTATTATTATTATTATTATTATTATTTCATATTTCAACACAGTTTGACTGATAAATCTCTTAAATAACATCCTTATAAGTAAAAAATGTAATTTTATTCAAACTTGTGAGAATTCTTTATTATGCTTAATGTTTTTTGTTAATATTTTGAAAGGTCATCAAATGATTGATATGTACAATTATTGAGGAATATTGTTGATTAAATAATTTTCACTAGATATATTGATTTTTTTGGTATCATATCCAACTTTGAGTTGTTCCCATATCCTTTATAAGCTACCATGTGTTGTCTCCTTCTCTATGTTATGTTATGTATCTAGCTTGACTTTACTGAAATATATAAAATACATATAAAAATATATACTTACTTATGATTTATGGTCAAAATATAAATGTTAAAATTAAATTAAATCAAAATATTATTTTGATATTAATAATAAAATATTTATTAATAAAACCTTATAATTATGTTTATAAGTTTTATTTATTTTTTAAGTTGAATCAAGATTATAATGTAATATTTATATTGTACTCGTGCTATTCTTTTTACTATTTGAGATCATCATATCTTGAGACGATATATTATTTTACTTACTTTTGTATTTTCTCAAGAAATATTATTAGAAGATTATTTATAGAGCATTTGAATTTTGAAATCTAGAGGTAACTTTGAAAAATATGAAATGAAAAAGATAAGAAAACTATAGAGCTATATTTATTCTGGTCAGCTATAACATCCATATATATTTGTTTTAAATGAATAATTATTAGGCACATGTTTGTGCTATAATAGTGGATTGACCACCTTGAATTACAATAGATAATCTGAGAATGGTGGAATGTGGACATTCGTGGGACTGCTATGTTTCAGGTGTCTAAGAAACTCCATCATATTAAACAAAATATTAAGGTTTGGAGTAAGGAAGTGTTCAGGGACATCTTCAAAATTAAGCTGAATTTGCAAAAGGAACTTGACTCTATTCAGGAGATAGGTTGATCTCAAGACCTGAAGGAGACAGAGTCAATGTTTTGGCCAAGACTCATAACATCATCTCTAAAGAGGAAGTGTACTGGAGACAAAGGTCTAGACCGCTATGGCTGAAGGTTGAAGATAAGAACACCAGGTTCTTCCATTTGTCTGCTTCCAAACATTAGGCCTCTACCAAAATCTCCAAGCTCAGGGTAGCCTCTGGTGTGGTAAGCAACGATAAAGAGATTTCTCTGGCTATGGTTGATTTTTTTTCTTCTCTTCTCTATAGAGATCAGTCGCTTTTGTTGGAAATCAGGCTTTAATCCTTGACTCTATCCCTTCTTTAGTGGATAATCCTATGAACACATTTTTGACTTCCATTCCTTCCTCTGAGGAAGTCAAGAAATTTTCCTTCTCATTCGAGGGAGACAAATCCCCATGTCCAGACGGATTCCCTAGATTCTTTTTTCATAAATTTTGGCATATTGTTGGAAATGATATCTGTCATGTTGTTAAAGAATTCTTTAGTTCTAGAACCTTGCTTAAGGAGATTAATGCGACCTTTATTTCTTTAATTCCTAAATCCCCTAGAGCTGATTCTGTTGACTCTTTTCAACTGATAAGCCTATGTAATTCGGTGTACAAAATTTTCTCTAAGGTTCTTACCCTTAGGTTGCTGGCTATTCTTCCTCATATTATCTCGCCCCAGCAGAGTGGCTTTGTTCTGGGGAGGTAAATATTGGATTACATTATGAAGGTTCATGAGGTCATTCACTCCACCCACTCTTCCTCTAATCATGGTTTCCTCTTGAAGCTCGATCTCTCGAAGTCCTATGACAGGGTGGACTCGAACTTTTTAATCAAGATTCTCCAATCCTTTGGTTTTAGTGAGAAATTGTTGTAGCTTGTTTCCCAGCTTATCAGTACCTTGATGGCTATTGTCATTGTTAATGGTTCCTCTTCCAGATTCTTTAAGCCCACTCAAGGACTCCATAAAGGGGATCCTCTATCCCCTATTCTCTTTGCTATCTTGGCGGAAGGTCTTGGTCACTATTTTCAGAAACTGGCCTCTGAAGGTTCCATTCAGGGCCTTATTCCCTCCTCTACTTGGAGGCCTTATTCTCATGAGAAATTCATCGATGACATGGTGATTATGGGGTCTTATTTTATCCAGGAAGCCAGAAGGATTAAAAATTCCCTTATTATCTACTCTTCAACCACAAGAAAAACTGTCAATTGGCAAAAAAATTCTCTATTCTTTATTAATACTCCCATGGATAGGCAAAACAAGATTGCTCACATCTTGGGGTGTGATATTGAGTCTTTTCTTGCTTCCTATCTAGGCCTCCCTTTGGGGTTGAAACCCCTTGCCTCTTTTTGGGCGTGTATTGTGGACATATTTAATAAGAAATTAGCTGGTTGGAAGGGAGTTCTTCTTAGCCAATCTGGTAAACTCCAACTTTTGAAGGCTTATTTGCAAAGCCTCCCCATATATGCAATGAACTTATTTAGGATCCCAGAAAAAAATTTGAAAGTGATAGAATTTATTCAGATAAATTTCCTTTTGTCTGGAGTGGAAGATAAAATGAGACTAGCCCTCGTGGCGTGGGACAAGGTTTGTACCCCAAAGAAATGGGGAGGTCTGGGGATAAGGCCACTAAAGGTTATTAACTAGGCTCTTCTGGCTAAGAAAATTTGGCAAATATATGGTGAAAATAAAGAATGCAATGACATTAAAAAAAAAAAAAAATCTCTTCTCATTCCCTCACATGTCGGATTTTATGAAGTCTAATGTGAAGGTGTAGAGTTTTTTCATTTGGAATAGTACCCAACAAGCTAAGGAAATGACTTTTATGGGAGCCAAGTAGCTTTTGGGTAATGGGAGGAGAATCTTGTTCTCAGATGATTGCTGGGAAAAATATATTCCTCTAATTTTCATTCCTGCTTTTCAACCTATTATTGATTTTTGTGAATTCAGATTGGGTTTGTATGTTTTAGATTACTGGCAAAATCAGAACTGGGTTGACCTTTCAAAAGTTGATTTTTTTCTTAAACGTCTCGTGAAGGATTTGAATGTTTGGAACTTAGTAGACAATTTGAAGGAGGATATGTTGATATGGGGAAAGCTTCTGTCAGGTCTCTATTTTGTGGCTTCGGCTTCTGAGATCTTGATTAAAACCCCGGACCCTCTTCCTTTCTAGTGTCAAGTTTGGGATAAAAGGCTCATTCCAATAATCAACATCTTTTTTTGGGTGGTTTTGTAGAACAGGATCCTGACCATTGACAACCTACAAAAAAGAGGAATGGTCCTACCGAATAGATGTTTCCTATGTAAACAGGAGGAGGAATTGGCTTTCCACTTGGCTATTGATTGCAGTTTTTCTAGAGATGTTTGGTAACTTACCCTGCAAAGATGGAATATTCACTGGATATTTTCGAACAGTCTGGAAATTTTTTTCAAGCAATGGAGAAATTCATTTGTTCCTATTGCGAGGTCTCTATGGAATATTATAGCTCCTCACATCATCTCGAAACTTTGGTGAGAAAGAAATGATAGAGTTTTTTGATAAGGCTTTACCTCCGGTGGTCATAGTGGAAAAGATCAAAAGAAGCATGAGAGAGAATTGTAATATGTTTAGTGGTGATGTGCTGGATTCCAATGCTGGAGTTTAGAATGACACTATGGATCTTTCTCCTTCCAGGTGGCAGAATGCCATTTGGCTTTCCCCTCCAATTGGCTGGATTAAAGCTAATTTTGGTGAAGCTGTGAAGGTAAACCCAGGCCCTGCGGGTTGTGGTGGTCTTATCTGTGATGATAAGGAAAAATGTCTTGCGTACATGGCCTTACCTATTGGGGTCCAGTCCAATCATGTGGCAGAATCGATGACCCTACTGCAAACTCTAAATCTAATCAATGAAACTACGCCCTTGAATGTATGGATTGAAGGTGATTCAATGAATATCTTAAATTGCATTAAAGGGACAACTAAGCCATCATAGTCAATTAGGGAAATTATTGATGAGGCTTCCTTAATCATGAGTTCCTTTTCCAATGTAATCATTTTGCATAACTTCAAGGAAGTGAACTGTACATCAAATGAGCTAGATAACATAGCAGTTAAGGCCGAGGGTATCATAACCTAGCATGGAGTTAGTTGAGGTGAGAGCAAGTTGGCGTATGATCTGACTGATAGAAAATGAGAAGATTTTGAAAATCTAAAAAAGCTCTCATGAATTTATGGCTTTCATTAATTGCTGGCAACAAGATTACAGAAAGGCGTGTCTTTCCCAAAAAGGTTAAATGTAGACACGCGTTCTTTGGTGGTTTTCAAAATTTGATCTTTGCATTTTTTCTCTGCCTCTACTTTTCTTTCGCCATTGTTAGCTATCTTTAAGGTATCATGGGGGTGGGTTAAACAGAAAGGAGCCAAAAAATTGTAAAAAATGGAAGAACCAAACAAGCATCTGGGATAAACTTAACAAGGGAGGCCTCACTAACTATATGGAGAACCTTCATGGCTCCAAATACATTGTCACAAATGCTTTTGTGGAAAGCTAGAAGGACGGGAATGTGGTGATTGGAGGCATTGCTGTTAATATAACTGAAGATTTGATAGTGGAGGTTACAGGATTATACACAAAAGGAATAAAATTTTACAAAGAAAAAAAGATTTCCTAGAAGGCTATTCAGCATTTCTCTAAGGATAGAGAAGAAGTAGACAGCCTGGTGAAAGACTCTAGAGGGTGTTATGATGTTAGCTCCATTAAAGATTTATAGGCTAAAGTTCTTACGGTGATCAGGGAGTATGTGTCTTTGGATGGGAGATACAAAAGGGAACATTCTTATCACTTTCTGTTGTTATGTCATTTTTGACATAAGGTGAGAATTTATTTCCCCTTCTACTTGTTGCAATCGCTTCATCATAGCATTATTGACTACATGCATAAGGATAGTAAGCCCATTCTACATGAGGGTTTGATTCTCTTGATTGTTGAACATGTAAAAAAGTTGCGGCCTCTAGTCCTCTTATTATTTCCTTGAGAGTTTCAGGCTCTGCAAAAGCCGGAAAATGACATAGGGTTGGAGATGATAAGATGGAACCGACTGTTAAAAAGCTAAACTTTGAGAAAAATAAGGGAATGGACACAGACTCAGATGATGTGAGTGTTGATGGTTATGATGAGACCCACTACGTTCTCCACTCCCAGTCTGATGACGAGACTAAAGAGTCTCTTTCTGTTTTGGTGAGTGCCTCTAATGAGGAAGAGGTTAAAACTAAGGGAGCCCACAGTGTTAAGGAAAAAGGTAAACTATCTGAGCCTATTGAGGAGCATGTGGGCAGTCAAAAAGTACCTATTTTGGTAAATTACGCAAGTTTAGAAGAGCATGACATCCCCATTTCTCTGAAGCTTGAGGTTCTTATGGAGGTGCAGTCAGAATAGAAAGTGGAAGATACTCCAAGGAAAGAAAATTTTGAAAAGGACCATATCCCTTCTTCCTATAAGAACATCCCTTTCTCTAGAATGGTGGATATGAAAGAGCGAAACATCCATCTTCTCTAGGAGGACATGGATGAAAAAATTGAGCCCCCATTTGGGGTTCTTCAAACTGCAAAAGCCATGTTCTTGTACTCATTTTGACTGATGAAATGGGTATTTAAGGAAATCAAAAGTCTTCATCTGAACTTCAGGGCTCTGTCTGCTCGTGTTGATCTTATTAATTCTGGGTCAGCAGGGGATGATGGCAATCAGAACAAGGAGGATGGGAAAAATCTGAGGTCTCTGCATGAGGGACTGGACACTTTGGAGAATACTATGAAAAACCATATGAAGGACAATAATGTCTTCATGGGTACTACTATGGAGTGTTTTAACTCAATTAAATTTGAGATGACAATGAAGATGATGGACTGGGAAAGAGCACGCGTTCAACCAAGAAGAAGAAAATTCAAGACAGGATTTCAGAGTTGTCAGATTTCAATGCGGCCATCAAAAAGGTCTCAGAAGCAAAGAAGGAAGTGGAGCACACTCTCCTGGAGTTTGCCTAGCCCTGGTGTTCCCTTGTTTTTTGGCATTTCAAATTTTGGCTTCTGGATGCCGGAGAGTCTAGCTGGTTTCTAGCTTTTTCCTCTCATTTTCTATTTTAATCTTGATTAGCGGGATGGGTCCTAGTCTTGTCTCTGTTTAGTCTGTTTTATGCTGTGTATCTTTTTTCTTTTAATGTAAGGGATTTTAGGTCCCCATAAAACCTATTTTTACCAGCAATCAAAAACTATTGAATAGAATTATACAAGACTTGAGCTATATTTATATTGCAATACAAGCTCAAATAGATGTTAGAATTTAAGATATTATGATAGTAATAATTATTAAAAAGATTTAAAATAAATTAGGTGAGAATCATGCAACACTAAATGTATAGATTAACATGATAAACATGGGGAAAACCTTTTCAGGGTGAAGACTCCATAAATGCATCATTTTAACTAAAAAAAAGCAAATATAGTCTATCATCTATTAATGGAATCTAGGGGCACTTCTCTTTACTTCCAAATGATCCATAATACCTTCTATGCATAGTGATATAACTCACTATTAAGCTCCAAATTCACATATCTCTCAAATGAGAAAGAACCTCCTTATAAATAAGAGGAAGGTCGACTTTCGTAGTCACATCTTTCCAATAACTCTCATTCATAAAAAATAAATAATCTAATAAATATTATATTATAATTCTTTGAAATGGGATATGCTTATAAAGCATATAACATATAAGGTTTTATAGCCTTATATTAGAACACATTATATAAATATTATAGGGGTAAAAAGCTCTAATAACATTGTGTTCTAAGAAACTTTTCCCTCTCTGCAACTTTTGAATGCTAGGTTTTGCGCCGGCTCTGAATGCATGTTTCTACCTCGTCCCACGCTCCATTGGGGGAGCTGGGAGATGATTGTCCAAACCTATTCCTGGTCCTTGCGGGGAGAGATGACTTTGAACCCCCTTTGGTTGGGGTTGACTCATTTTCCTCTGAGATGGTTGAGTCGCCTATTGCCTTAACTGATACCATGGAGCCCCTTCCTAAGCCTGTTAAGGTGGATAATGATGGTGCATTGGGGGGATGGAAGATGGTGGTGTTGGGATCTGAGATTCCTAACACACCTGAGATGCTTGAATTCTCGATGGGAGAATTCAGTCTTGAAATCTCTGTCCAAGATGGAGTTGTGGAGGACATTTTTTTTGCTCTACACCTTGCCCTTGTTGGGAGGTTTGTGGCCTTTAGGCCCACCATAGATATGGTGCGTAACTGGTGTACGGTCAGGTGGAAAGTGAAAGGATCTCTGTCAGTTTCTGCTATGCCAGGGGGGATGTTTCTTTTTAGATTCAATGCTGAGGCAGATTTTAGCAGTGATTCTATAGGGAGCTGGTACTACAGGAAGCATGCTCTTCTGATGGCTAAATGGAAGCCTGGATTTAACCCAGAAATTGATCTACAAAAATCTGCCCCAGTTTGGGTCTGGCTTCCTGGTCTTCCCCTAGAATTTCGGGATAATAAAGTGTTTAGATGGATAGGGAACTCCTTCGGGAGTTATGTGACTACTGACTCGGTTACTCTTTCAAAATATCGCCTGGTGTTTGCTAGATTTTGTGTTAATGTCACAAGGAATAACCCACTTCCCAACTTTGTACTGCTTAAGTCGAAGTGGGGGAACTGGAACCAGGCCATTGTTTATGAAAATGCCACTCTACATTGCCAGAATTGTGAGAAAAATGGGCATGTGGTGACTAACTGCAAGGGCTCTGCTAAGCTGAAGGAACATCTTATCATTTGCCCGTCGCCTTTGGTTAACAATGGTGAGTCTATTGGGACCATGGTGAATACCACGATTGTTCCTCCTTCCACTGATGGAGTCCCCCCCAAGGTAATGAACTAGAGTTAGAAGGGCCTGTAAGAAACATAGAGACCAAGAAGACTGAAACCCGAGAAAAAGGGTATAGTAAGGAAGAGCCAGAAAAGAACACAGAAGCTGAGAAGGTGGAGGCATTAGAAGAAGGTGAGATTCTCAGAGTGAACTCTATAGTGGAGATGGGCATGATCCCTGTTGTTGGAGAAATGGTCATAGTATTATCGGATGTCTCCAACACTATCATTAACAGTCCAAATGGTTATAATACCATCATGGAAAACAAGTCTCGAGTGTCTGGAAGTGCTCTGACGGGAAAATTCTGGGGGGAAACCTCTTCCAGCTTGTAGTGTGGTTTAGACCTTGGTGAGGAAATTTTGAGAGCTTCCTCCTTGTCACCATCGACCTTGGTCCTAGACTGGTCAAAACCTAAAAGGAAAGCCAGGAGCAAGAAGACAGGTGATAGACTGGAATAAAAAATGAAGGCTGATGTAGGGAGTGAAAACAAGGTGGGTCGTCTGACTGCCAAGGTGACCAGAGCTAAGGAAGCAGCAAGGGCCATTTCCAGCGGAAGGCAACTGACCCTGGAAGACTCTCAAAAAGGTAAAAGATGAGTTCCTCTCATGGAACATAAGGGGCATGAACAGCCCGCAAAAATAGTTCGCTTTAAAGAAGTATATTATGGAGCTCCGAGTTGATATGGTTCTCATACAAGAGGTTAAAATGAAGCACAATATTTTTGTGCCACTGGTTGATAAAATTTGGCCTGGGGCGACCTTCCTATACAGTGAAGCTGATGGGGCTTCAGGTGGTGTTGCTACTCTCTGAAATCCTTGTAAGTTATCTGGTAAATTTGTGGGTTCTTCTCACAACTTTCTTGCTGCATTTTTCACTTGGAATAATTCTTCATGGTATATGTCCTACATTTATGCCCCAAACTCTAGAACTGAACAAGGTGGACTCTGGGGGGAACCCTCTAACCTCATTGATGCCGACCTTGATTTCCCTGTTATGTGTACTGGGGATTTTAATTCCCCCCTATTTCCCTCAGAAAAATTAGGAGGCTCCCAAGATTATTCTCATAGCATGCAAGAGCTTGAGGATTTCATGAGGATTAGTGATTTGGTTGATATTGAGTTACAGGGTACGGGGTTTACCTGGTCTAACAATATAAAAGGTAGACACCTTATTCAGGTTAGGCTGGATAGATGGTTGATATCTGGTGGGTGGGATATTGCCCCTCTGATAGGTCTCTTGCACCTCCCACAGACTGTGTTTGATCACTCTCCTTTGATTCTTGACTGGGTGGAGAAAGCCCGTGCTAGACCCCGACCATTCCGCTACGAGATCATGTGGCATTCTCATCAAGAATTTGAAGACTGCATAAAAAGGTGGCGGAATATGCCTATTAGAGGTACAACTATGTTCAAAATAGCTGAGAAGCTTAAAATTATCAATAGGGAGGCCCACTGATGGAGAAAAAGAAAGTTCGGGGACATTTCCAAGTGTAAAAAAGAGATAGAGGAAAAACTTGAACTCCTCCAAAATGAAATGGCCATGGGCAATTTCACTAGGGAAGCTCATATTAAGGAAGAGAGATGGAGGAATAAATGGAAAGATAACATAAAATGGGAGGAAATCTTCTGGAAGCAACATTCTCACATCCAATGGCTCAAGGAAGGGGACTGCAACTCGGCTTTTTTCCACAGATCTGCTTCAATTCACAAGAGAAGGAACACTATCAAATCATTGGCTGCCGGTGGGGTGGTGATGAGAGAGGATGAAGAAATGGGTAAACATGCGGCGGATTTCTTTCGTGATACCTTTAGTAACCTGCTTCAGAGGGGGGCTGACGCTGCCAGCTCCCATCTTTAGGAGGCTATCCCGAGTGTTATTTGTAGAGAATAGAATGATTGGCTTCTTTCCAAGGTCTCAGAGGAGGAAGTCAAAACCACAGTTTTCTCCATGGGGGCTTTTAAATCTCTTGGGCCAGACAGATTTCCCCCAGCTTTCTTCCAGCATTTCTGGGACATCATAAAATATGATATTATCGATGCTGCCCGTGATTTTGTTAGAACTAGAAAAATTCTCAAGAGTATTAATAAAACTTACATTGTTCTTGTCCCTAAAATCTAAGACCCCAAGGAACTAAGTGATTTCCAGCCGATCAGCCTCTGTAACACAGTTTTTAAATTCCTTTCAAAAATCATCACTAAAAGGATCAAACCTCTCCTCGATAAAATTATTAACCCCAACCAGAAGGGGTTTGTTCCAGGAAGGCAAATCCTTGATGCGACTATCACTACCCATGAAATCATTCACTCGATGGATAGAGGTAATAATGCTGGCATGGCACTGAAACTTGATATCTCTAAGGCATGTGATAAGGTGATTTGGAAATTCCTGTACGGGGTTCTAAATAAGCTTGGCTTTAATGCAAATTTCATTAGAATTATCAAGGAGGCAATAGAAACTGTTGAATTTGCAGTTCTGGTTAATGGTTCTCCTTGGGGGTCATTTAATCTGGAGAGGGTCTTGCACCAAGGTGACCCCCTATCCCCTTATCTATTCCTCCTGGTGGCTGAGGTGCTGGCCTGTAATTTGTTGAGACTGGAGGCTTTTGGCCACATTGCTAGATTCAAACTGGCCTCCACTCTTCCTCCGGAAATCATGCAACAATTTGTGGATGACACGTTTCTATTTGGGAAAGCTTACATCAGAGAAGTGAGAGCTTGGAAAGATTTTTTGAATGTTTATGCGGAGGCCTCGGGTCAGGTGATTAATTACTGTAAAATCAAAATTTACTTCTTTAATTATGATCAAAGAACCCAGTTGAAAATTATAGATTGTATTGGGTGTAAGGGTGGTATACTTCCCAACACTTGTCTCGGGCTCCCCCTCACTGTTAAGGAAGTCTCCTACCCTTTTTGGAACTCTATACTTGAAAGAATGTAGAAAAAATTGGCAGGATGGAAAGGCAAGGTCCTAAGTAATTGGGGAAAGCTTCAACTTTTGGTGGTGGCCCTCCAAGGAATACCACTTTACTTTCTATCTCTTTTCAAAATCAATGACAAAACTGCTAAGAAACTGGAAAAAATCCAAAGGAACTTCCTATGGTCTAGAACGGAGGAAAAGACTAAAATGAACCTGATTAGCTAGGAAACAGTGTGCCAACCCAAGAAGGTGGGAGGACTGGGTGTGAGAAAGATAAAAGATCTTAACAAGGTGCTAATTACCAAACTTGGGTGGCAACTCTTTAAAGGTAACTCAGGTTGGTGAAAAAATTTGAAGGCCAAATACTTCTTAAATGACCAATTCCCCACGGGTCAAAGCTACCCCACTGGGTCTAAATTCTAGAACTTCATGGTGAAAAGTAAAGGTTCCCTCCTCAGAGGCTTAAAATGGGTGGTTGGTGACGGAAAGTAGATAAGTTTCTGGGAGGACTAGTGGGTAGGAGATAAACCTCTCAGTAGAAATAATCTTTGTCTCCTCAGAGATCGTTTGACTTCTCACTTTGGAGACAAAGTCAATGACTATATTTCTCAGGATATGAAATGGAAGAACCTTGCTAATGCTTATCATGACCAGGAGCATATCCCAAACCACATTATCGAACTACAGAAAATGATTGCTGTGATCAGGATCCCCTTCTCACAAATTGTTGACAAGGCTGTGTGGTGCCACAGCAAATCAGGGGAGGTCACGGTCAAATCTACATACCATGCTAAAATTAAGGCTCTAGCCGATGAGTTGAATTGGGAAAAGGTGTGGCTCCCCCAGCTCATTCCCAAAATTAATTTCTTCTAGTGGACTGCTCTTCACGGGAAAATCCTTACGTTAGACAACCTCCAGAAATGGGGGTTTAGTTGGTTAACAGGTGTGTTCTTTGTAAAATGTAGGTAGAGTCTATAAACCATATTTTTATTCACTGCCCTTATGCTTCTCAGGTGTGGGGAAAAATTATGAGCAAAATGAAGCTGGACTGGGTCTTTTTGGAGTACTTAGACCAATTCATTAATAACTGGGGTCAAATTACTGAGCATCCTCTTATTCACATCCTTTGGACATTATTACCCCCACATGTCTGCTGGGGTCTATGGAAGGAATGAAACAACCAGATTTTTAGAGGAGAAGACAATAATGTTGAAGGTACAATGCGGCTGATTGTCAATCTGCTGAAGGAAAATTTGGAAACCTACCGTTGGAAAATCCCCCACCGCCCCCCCAGGGACTAGAGTGTATGATAGCCAAGGAATGGGCTCTTCCCACTTCATTCTATGTGATGGAAAACTCCAAAATTTTGAAAAGACTAAACACTAAATGGTCTCCCCGGGAGGAAAACATAACTAAGCTGAACTTTGATGGGGCTGCCTCTAATGGCATTGCTGCGGGAGGTGGTATTCTTCATGATCATAATGGTCACCTTATCCTGGCTTATGCGGTCCACTTTGGAATGGGATCTAACAATTTGGCTGAGATGTCTGCCCTCCTATGGGGTCTCAAGGTGGCGTCTGATATAGGGATTAAAAGATTAAACATAGAAGGTGATTCTAAAATTGTTATCGAGCTGGTTAAAGGGAACTATACTACTGGCTGGATTTTGGCAAATGTGCTGCATGACATCTGTTCGCTGCTCCCCAGGTTTGATGAATTCAACCTTCAGCACATTTACCATGAAGGCAATGCGGTGGCAGACATGCTGGCAACCTTAGGTTTTGTGGGGGATAACTTGAGATGTTGGAGAAACTTAAACTCCCTACCAAAGCATGTTATTTGGCTTGTGGAAAAAGAAAGCAAATTTAATAATGTCTGACAAGGCTGATGTTGATTGGTTGAATAAGTCAGCGGGAAAATTCATGAGGTGCCACATCATTTCAAATTTTATAAGAGATACGGGGTGTGATCATATTAATTATTGTCAGCTTGAAAGATGGGACATCAAAGCCATTTTTAGAAAGAGTATGAGCTTTTTCAAATTAAAAGAAGACGTGGAGCTTAACATGCGCAAGGGAAAGAATGAAATGACTGATGTGATTAATTGCAACATCAAGCCTTTATGGCCTTTAAGGAAAAATCATTTCTCAATATGCAAAGCTTATTCACTCATATCGGAAAACCATGTGAATAGTACGTGCCTTCTCTATGAGCAGGCAGAAATTATTACCACCTGGTTTTGTGGTTGGAGACAAAAGTGCTACATTTGTTAGGTTTTTTGGTCCACTCTAGTTAGGGTTGTGCTGAAAAAAGGAAGGGAAGGTGGGATGTCGGTTAAGACTAAGGAGGAAGACTTGCCTGAATACAGCTTGGAGATGGGCGGAGACATGGTGCAGGTGGAACCTGCTAGGATCAAGGATGACTTAATAAAAAATTCATGCATTCTTAACTACATCAAGGAGGGCGGTTTCTTCCCTTTCATGAAGGCTATGGGCGGCAGTGATGAACTGGTCTCGCTGCAGTTGGTGAAAAATTGGGATGAGCATAAAGTAACTATTAATGGAATAACATTTGAGATTAATGAGGAGGTGATCACGCAAGCCACGGGTCTCTCCACAGAGGGGAAAAAATGGAAGAAAATCACGAAAAGCCGTGATGACACCCAAATGAAACGGTTCTTTAAAAAAGTAGAGATTCCTGAACAATTTAGGGGAGGATTCAATAGATTATTTCTGCCTGACCCATGGGATGATATGTGCCTCATCCTGATGAAGTACATTACTCTAGAAGGTCACTTTGGAACTTGTTACAACTACCATTTCCCTCTCCTCAACCACTTCAAGTACAACGATTCCATATCCTTTCCATTTTTCCTGCTCCATTCTATGGAAGTGTCTATTCTGGATGTTAGAGAAAAAAATGAAAGCTGGGTAGAATTATTGCATCCTCCATCAGGGCTTAATGCTTTGCCTTTACAATTTCCACTTAGCCCTCTGCCCGCCTAGGACTGTTTCTCTACTTATCCCCACACATCACTCTGCGAACCCTAATGAGCTTCAAGTCACGGTCTCCAACCCCATGACTTCCTCCAAAACCCCGGTCTCCAAGAAAAATAAACAGAGCTCTGCCGACGGTGAGCAAATCACCATTGATTTTGAAGGTGAGGAGGAGGAGAATGACATCAGACGGAGATCTAACAAACTAGCCACTAAAACCAGATACAAGCAAAAAGCGGTGAGAAAGAGGTGTATTGAAGAGGAAGAAGAGGAAGAAGATTCAGAGGAGGAAGAAGATATCAAGCAGGAAACTAGGGGGAATTCTAAAATGGGAAAGAAAATTAAGGTTGAGGAGAAGAATAAGGAAAAAAAGAAGCAAAGCCCTATTGTGGAGGGGTCTGTGAATAGCCATGACTCTCATGTCTCGGCCAGTTTCGGTCTCCCTGCCTACGACCTCTCCAACAAAAAACTCTTTGAGGAGAAGAAAGAGGATTCCCCGCTCCTAACCCCACAGTCCCCTAGCCATCAGGTGGTTATAAACATTTCCCTGGAGGACCCTAAAAAAATAGAGGATAAACTGCCTAATGCTGTGAGTGACACCCCCTTTGGCAATGCTAGTCCTTAGGAGTTGTTGTATGTCCCCAAGGTGGAGATAAAGGAAATGAGAGCGGAAATCAATAATCTCAGGGAAAGCTTCAACAGCATTGTGGATTTCGCTGTGAAGGTCATGCACGCGGTTGCCACTACTCTCCAACTCCTTCACATGGAGAAATTGAGCCCAGGAGGTGAATGTAAGGAGGTAAAACTGTACCAATTCCTTGCGGACGATTGGCTAAAGCTCCTGTTAAAAGATGGGGAAGGTAACCCCAATTAGCACCCCCTTTTTTTGGTCTATGATTAACATTTTTGACTGGACTCTCTGGTTGGGCGTGGTTGGCCTTTTTGATCTCCATATTAATTCTAGATTATGCTATCTGGTGTTTTCTGCTGTTAATGTTAACTATACTCTTAATTACTACCACAGGCTGGTTACCAACCTCATGGTGAGGTTGGGGCCTGTGAAGACTATCAGATTATTTTTTACTGTTAATTTCTGCTTTCTGTTGTTTGTTACTGTTAATATTAACTTTATTGTTAATCACTACCACAGGCTGGTTACCAACCTCATGGTGAGGTTGGGGCATGTTCGGACTTCCAGGCTGGTTACCAGCTCTGTGTTGGAGCCGGGGCCTATTGATTTTCTTTCTTGGTTTTTGGTTTTCAAAATTGACATAGGCTGAGGGTTTGCTGTGGGTGGTTTGCTGGTTTTCGGCACTCCTTGTGCTGGTTTTCTGTCCGGGTCAGCCCCCGGTTTTGGCTGCTTTTTTAAATCAAAAACATTGTGTTCTAACACTACCCCTTAATGTTAGTAGCGAGCATTACATGTCAATTTCCATAAAAGAAAAAATGGAGTACCCTTGTCTTCTTTGGAAGTGATGAATAGGAAAACAAATATATCCCAACATGAAGATCATGCATTTCAAACAACATGAAATTTATCTTGTCGTAATTTATAATCTTGGTCTTATAAAAATGAAGCTATGTGGTGTTATAAAAATTTATATTGAAGTAAAATAACTTCAGAAAAGATTGTCCATTTACATGTATCCATTTGAACTCTTCCATAAATCTTCAAAGCCCTAGTGATTCTTCAAGAGATTATTTTTTTGTTTCACCCTTTGACTCAAGAAACAATAGAGACAACCTTTTTATAGAAGCATTGAACCATCCATGTACTAGCACTTGCAATATATTTCTGAAGGCGTAATCTAAAATACAATCATCGATATAGTCGGTAACATAGAAATCAATTAAACTTGATTCTTGGTGAAAAGAAAAAATATATTATTTTATGCATTTGTCATTTGCCAAAGATCATATAATATTCCTCATAAATTTAGATTAAAGTCCAATGATTAGTATCAAGGATATCAATAGATATTTAAATATGAACATAGTCATGTGAGTAAGTTAACACATTTCTTCTAATGAATACTATTAATTTCTTAGGGTAAATGGTCTATAAAGAAATTAAACAATGGGTGACCTATCATTTTTAGGCATGTTCCACAACACTGCATTGGGACGATAACACCCATTTTGATGACTAATATAATTTATAAAAAAAAAAAAGTAAAATGCAACATAAAGTGAAAAAAAAAATATGTAAATAGATGTGGGACGATAACACCCATTTTGATGACTAATATAATTTATAAAAAAAAAAGAAATAAAATGCAACATAAAGTGAAAATAAAAAAATATGTAAATAGATGTCTTACAAAAGAATAAGAAACATAATTTAGCTCTCTCTATCAAGAAATGTAGATTTAAAGGAACATCAAGAAACTACGTCATCAAAACTTCTTCTTTTTCTTCATTATGTCGAAGGCATTTCATATATGAAATGCATCGACTGGGTTTTCAAATCAACAGTTTTATTCAAATAAAGGACATGCAAGACGATTGTAGCATTCAGAACCGTTGATCATTTTCATATTTCCTGTGGTGCCACTATGACCTTCTTTGGCAATCAATGGCTGAGATTCTTTCTTAACTGTGCAAGACAATGAAAGTTTCTCGTTGATATTTTTAGTTACGTCATTACACCTATCCACTATTGTTCTGCTCATAAATATTCTATCATCGCACTTCTCATTGGTAATTATCTTTTTGAAACTTCAATCTTGTACTGTTCCACTAAGATCGCCAGCTCCTCAGCATTTATCACTCTCTCATTAATCTGTCAATCGTATCACTCATATCAAAAGTATTTATAAACTTATTCGTGATTTAAAATTGATACCATGAAGGAAGAAAATGAAGTGTTCCCTCTTTCTTCAAAGATATCATTTTTTATTTAAAAGTTTCATAAATCAAACCACTCAAAAAAAAATGAGTACCATCTGGGTGCAAGGGGTTCGCTAACTATAATTCTTCATCCGAATTGAAATATTGTCAGAAATAAGCGAGCAAAAATAGTATTGGTTACTGTAAAGAGTAAGCAGTATATCAGGCAGTATCATTGGATACACACAGCATTGGAAACACCTTTATTAACACCAGCACAAACCTTTTTGGGCTACCAAGATAGCATCACAATGCTCTGCCCATAACTCAATTTTTTCAACAAAGTTAAGGCACTCAGTTTAAGTAAACAATTCAAACCAACTCCTTATGCCAAAATTCTGTCCAGCAAGATATATGTACTTGGAATTGTAGATCAGAAATATTTTCATTTCAAGGGCGTTAAAGGCCATGTTAGATGTTTAAATAGGTGTTTACAAAAGCAATATCCAAAAGATAGACATGGCAAAGAAAGAAAGTCAAAACAGAGAATCATTAGAACAGTAGCGTAGTGTGGCTTTATATAACTAAATGAGATAACAATCATACAAAAGGATATAAATTGGAATACTAAATGCAGTTTCAATCTAGAGAGAAGGACCATAGAAACTGTTAAAAGATTTTTAATTTCCAAGCATTTTTAGTAATTTTCAACTTTTCCTGCTTTTCAAGTAGCTTATTGCATATCATACATCTGATTTTCTAAAGTCGATAGCATTGCATCACCAATAATCACTTAACATCACCAATAATCACTGCAAGAAGATTGTCCTTGTTTGGAAGAAGAGTGTCAAACAATTTTGGAGACAATTGCATTGTCGTTCTGGAAATTAAATCAGCAATTTAAATTATTTGTTGAATAATGTATACTTCTATCTCAGTTCCTATCTTATATTTTTCTTCCCTAAACATTGATAACTTGTTGGAGGTTTCTTGATCCTAGAATTGTATCTACATTATTATCTAATGTGGTTGCAGGTTTCAAAGACTCATCTTATTTCTGAGAGAAAGGATTATAATTTTATATCTCTAATTGTATTTTGCTATTTTCTTCACTTGGATTTATGTATTCAAGGCATATCATAAGGTGGTCCAAGAAGGGGACACACCATACAACTACAGAAGTAATTGTATGCTTCATTTGTTGTAATTAATTCCTTACGACTATATAATGCACATAAGTTCTAGCATTTAAGTGTGATTCCTGTGTGACTGCCAATCAACTCCAGAAAATTAGTGATTTTGCGATGAAATATTTATTAGTTGAAAACTTTTTCTAAAAAGGTTCAATATAAATTTACCATGGTCAGAAACTCATTTTGATATTTCCATTGAAAAGAAAAGTACTTTCTTGGTATTTTACCATTTTCCTTTTGGCATGTTTGTTGCAGGTGAGTAGAATGGGTGAGTTTGACAGGATAAACATTAGGACTCACTATAGCTTAATGCACCAAAACGTTGCATCCATGCCCATACATGCTAATGAAACTTGTGTAAAATGACAAAGGAGATAAGTTGATAATTTCCACCGATTCATCAATTCCAGCTAAGAATTACTGGCTTGCAAGAGAGAAAGATCCCGTCCCCAAGAGTCAACAGGCACATTTATATGTATAAATTAAATAGAAAATCGATAACAGATAAGTATGGACCAGAAGAGAGCAATTGTCATTATAAACCAAGCAAATACAGAAAGTGCGTTGTGAGGTAGTTGTGAGGTAGGCCAAAACTAAGAGAAGCTCAGAATTGGAGGAATTAGTTGGTGAGGGAGATTCAAATACTATTTTGCAATTCATTATGGTACATAATAAGCTTTAGACAAAATGTACCAAATACAAAAAAAAAAAACAAAAAAAAAATGTCAAATTTTTTTTTAAATTCGTGAAAACAATGATTTTTTTGAAATTTTTTTGTGGTTTTCGACCACAAAGTATGCAGATCATGAAGAAAAGATGCTGAAAAATTTGCAAAAATCAATTAGATTTTCTGACTTTTTAATTTTGGTCAATGATACATTTTGTAAGGATCTTAGCCGCGTCCTTCATTAATTATTCAAATTCACAAAAAAATCAATACAATTATGATCCATGGAAGAATTAAATACTAATTCATAAGACGATTTCAAGAAAAAAAATTCTTTCTACACATAACCTTGTGTGGGACTTTCCCATTTTATAGGCCAATCTACATGACAATGAAAACAAGCCCTAACAACATGGCAGCTCCTTGCAATGGCTCTTTCTATGTCATTCAAGCAGGAAATTCCAAAAAAATAAAATTGTCCGACATGAAATGTCCGGTCTGAACTCTAAAACCAAACAAAATTTAAAAAGGCGATAAAGAAAATAGTCCATTGGAACGTCAACTGAAACAAACAAACAAAAACTATAATACCCAAAAAGTTTCCACATGAGATGATTTAAATCTTATTTTAAGAAATTTATATACATTTATTGAAACAAAAAATAGAATTCAAATCGAGCAAAACTTATATGGTTCAATTTTACGAATAAAATATTATAAATTGCATTACCATTTTGGAAATCAAATCAGCAATTTTAATCAATACTCGTTTCTTTACAATCAGCTGAAGCATGCACCATGATCTTCATGAGAATTGAAAGTGAAGAAAATTCTAATAATTTAAGCCTCGGTAAAAATTGAGCCAAAATAGCCCAAGTTCCTTCAAATAGAGAGCAGTGACTTTCACAGAGTGGCATTATGTAATGTTTGAAGACAAGCAAGATCAAGTACTAGTTCTTCTATCAACAGCCCAATATTTCTTACCAAAACTTTGTCTGAACTTGGAGGATAACCCTATGGTGGTGGAGGATAAGCTTGTGGGCAACCAACTAGAGGATACCCTATTTACGCTAAAAATTTAAAAGAAATAATGGATACCCTGTTGATAGTAAAAAGATAAGAGAAAGATTTATTAGAGATATTCAGTAAAAAAAAAATAGTATGATATATTCATATTTTTGTATGGGTTTGGATGCACTGCTATAAATATACACTTGTTGAAACACAAAATAGAATTCAAATCGAGAAAAACTTATATGATTCAATTTTATGAATGAAAATTTTAAATTGCATTTACCATTTTGAAACCATATTAGCAATTTCAATCAATACTCATTCCGTTACAATCATCTGAAGCAAGCACCGTGATCTTCATGATAATTTAATGTGAAACAAATTATAATCATTCTAGTCTCGGAAAAAAAATGAGCCAAAATAGTTCTTGTTCCTGCAAATACCGAGCACTGATTTTTATAGAGTGGTTGTATGTCATGTTTGAAGACAAGAAAGATCAGGTACCAGTTCTTCCATCAACAGTCAAAGATTTGTTCCAAAAACTGTATCCAATCATCTCCTTGTTTCTTCCCATAAATTGGAGGATAACCCTGTGGTGGTGGAGGATAAGCTTGTGGGAAACCACATGGAGGAGACCCTGTTTACACTAGAAATTTAAAAGAAACAATCATTAGAAATATTAAGATTGGAATAAGAGTGTCATAGACTCATATTTTTGTATGGGTCTGGATGCTATGATATAAATATAATTTTTTAAAAACACGATTAACATAAAAAAAACTATATGGTTTAATTTTAAGAATGAAATTTCACAGTCACATAGTGAGCATTGTTACATGATCAGCTGCACATTGTTAAGTTGAATTACATGAGAGGGATGTGTTCTCCAGTCGAGATTCCTCTTTTTTTCTATATGATTGTGTACACGTGGGTTTTCATTTTGGAAAATCTTTCAAAGGAGAAAATTTGCTAGAGGTGGAGGCCGTCCAAGGATTTGACTCTGGATAGAGCTATGAATGTCAATCCCTGCCTTTTTGTTGTATCGATGTTGACTGTTGCTTTTTGTATAGTGCGTCCTTGTGATTTGTGTATGGTTATTGCCCATTCCATTGTGATTGGTATATGTCTTCTACTGCCCCAGTGATACGAGGATTATTGGTACAATTTTGGGGTCTTCCTCATTCCATGGTGGTTCCATGTAGTTTTCGATTCTTGTGACTACGTATAGTGGTAGATCTGACAGTTTTGATCTAGGGCTATATAATATGTGTACTACTTCGCCAAGCGTTCTTTTTACAATACCATCTAAAGTGTCTAGATGTTTTTCATGCTCATGATTCGTTGACCTCTTCAAAGCAACACTTCATTATCAAGTTTTTCATCCTCACTGATATGTGTTGTATTGTACCTAGTTCTTTTTTCTATACATAGTGCAATCAAATAATTTAGTTGTTTTAGCATCTTTCTATTATTTAGCTTGACAAGATCATTGGTGGAGAGCAAGTGTGTTTCCTTGTAGAACTCTTCTTTTTTGGTAGTGGTGATTTGTGTAGGGGAGCGTATCATCAAGAGTTCCCAATCAACTTGTGTTGGTTCTACATTTCGTATGTTATGCAGTGATTGGAAATTTGTCTTTGCTTTTATGATTCACCTTGTTGTTGGAACAATATATGTAAGATAACAACAATTATAAATTGTTTCCATAGTAGTCTTTTTGTTACGTGTGCAATGTAGATAGGCTTGTCCATTACAGGTGGTAACTGTACAAGGTCACCAACCAAGACTATGGAGGCTCCACCAAAATACAGTTGTTAGTTGTGCAGAATTTGTTGGAATAACCTGCTAACTATATTTTGTATTATCTTGGGCCCTATGGAACTCATCTTGTCAATGAGAATGTATCGTATGATCTCTAACTCTTCTTGAAATGTTGTTAATGATTGTCCTTGTAATGTTTACATCTCTTTAATAGGTATTCGTAACACTAAATGTATGATTGATGCACATATGTTGAATGCAACGACTCTCATTGGTGCAAGTGTGAGAAATTTGTTTGTCAGTTGAGACACTTTCTCATTTAGAGAAAATCTTATAAAATAAATCAGGTACAATTTTCCTGTACCCAATGTTCTTTGAATGATCATGTAGAGGTGTACAAACAACACATTTTCTATGGTTTAAAATTGTCTCGAGAGATAGCTTTTGGTGGTTAGATAATGAATGTTTGTGATTGTCATTGCCAAGCATTGTGCTTGTATCCCATAAGCTATTTTTATGGATTTCTATAAAACAAATTCTGTTTGGTGAAGATGTTGGGGTATTGCATGCTCGTCCCATTTGTTGTTGTTTCCAAACTCACATCTACCAAGCATTTCAAGCTTGTTGAGATTAATATTGTTTGTTGGCCCTATTTGTGATAACCATTGTCATTTGTTAGTCTCTTGCATGGTTGTGCCATTTCCATCATCATCACTATTCTCTTCTTCTTCTTCCACACCTTCATTTATTTCATTTAGGTTGCAACATTCAACGTGCCACACATTGTACTTTTTTGTGTTCACATGCTTCCAATTTATTTCTATCGCATCCTTTCTAAGGCCTATGTCATGCTCTATGTTGCAAAAATACTTGTATAGCAACAATTCGGTACAACATAATATTTCAAATTATTGAGAATCCTCCTCTGGGATGTTGTCAAACATTAGGTGTACATTGACAATGGCCTCTACTAGTCATTTTTTCCATTGGCTCTGCTTACCTTTCATAGAGTAGAAAATTGATCTTGCGGATTCAAGTAATGTCACCATCTCTAAATCAGGTGGACATTTTATTTAGGTTTGTATATAGATGTCCTGAATTTATGTATCATATTTTGACTTTTTTATTCATTATATCACCCTTATTCCTATATTTAGTGATGCAAAAGGATGGCTACATTCTACAAGGGGTAAATTTTTAGCATATGGCATGTTTCATGTGCCCCTATATCACATTCGATGATTATCTCTTTCGTGAATTTCTTGTATGTTGTGAGTGTAGGATTGTCTGTCTGTTGGCTTACACATATCCTTGTCAGCATATTAGTGCATGTCTCTGATGTTCTCTATGATTTTGAGGCATACTTGGCTATATATTTGAGCACTTTTACTCGTGAGATGACAGATTGATAGTCTATGTTGGCTCTCCAAATTTGTAGCATATGTTGGTTGTGGATATTCAGTCTAGCGTCATTCCATGCAGGTTCGTATTTTTTATTTATAGTACTGGCATGCATTAGCGTAGAAATGCTTTTATCTTTCCATGGAGCTTTGTAACAAAATTCTTTTTTTTTTCCCTTCCCCTGCGACCATGTTCCTTCTCCGCATTTGGTATGCATTTGGACATGGTTGACAATTTGTTCGTAGTCTTCAGTGTGTTCTACTGAAAATATATCTACTTTATTTAGCATGCATGGGTCATTGAGTGTGGATTGAAACACTATTTTATTTCTTGCTCCTTCTTTGTGGGGGTTCCACTTGGTTACACATGTGTCAAAGAATGCTCTTGTTATTTTCATGTCTACGTTGTTCTTCCAGTTAAGTTTATCAACATTTGGTACATTAGGAAGCCAAATGAAATCATGCACATGCCCAATACCCATTCTTTTCCAATCCTTGTTGTATCAGTAGTCTCTAGCACCAATCATATTTTCATGACTTCTTCATGAAAGAGCGTGAGCCTTTATTGCAAGTAAATTGATGCAGTGTGGGGGTTATTGATGACATTTTCCAAACATTGCTTCTTTGCTTATGTTTCAACCAGTGTTTGACTAGCCAAGAGTCATTGCAAATCCAACCATTTTGTATCTGCAACACTTAGAGTGAAGAACAAAGTAGATGAGCCTATCTGGTTCATCATGTTTGTTAGTTCCAAACGAAACTTGTTCCAGTATGGTCTTGCACCTTTGATCGAAGAACCAAAGCGCATAATCTCTTCTGCAAGCTTTGAATTAGAGAGGTTTTATAGGTGTGCTTGGACATTTTCAATCATTGTACTGGAAGTGTTGGCATGTTGGTGAGAAGTAATCTTACCCCGATGGCGGTCATGGAAAGTGGAATAGTTGCCATAAACAAAAGCATCTAAGGGAGCTCTACCCACCACACATGGAGCGTTTCCCCAATGTTGCAATAATTCTTGCAAGTGGGTCACCTTATCTACTTGGACTTGTATCTGTAATATCACATTATTGCAAATGCAAGCTTTAGCAAAAACGGATACATTAGAATCAATTAAGGCATGTGAAAAAACTGCCACATTTCTAATTTTCCAAATAATAAGGAAAATTTTCATTACGAAAGTGTGCCAAAGCTACAAAAAAGTGAAAGGAAGTCTAGGGTTATATCCTAGAAGAGTCATATTCCATGAAAATAATTTTGAAAAAATAGAGAAAATAATCATGGATCTGAACCCAATAATTCTGAGCCCTACGAAAAAAACAAAATAAATGAAGGAAGGACTTAGACTAGCTATAAAAAGGACAAACCAAGATCTGGGATACCAAAATGATGAAGGTGAAACCCTAATGGCAGGTCTTGGAAAAGAATACATCGGGCGAAATGTGCTATTTTGGGTTTTGTTATTATAGACCAAATCGTATTATAACATAACCTCCAGGTATAATGTGAAGATTGCAAATGCCATTGATAGTTTAAAAATTTGACCATATGCAAGTCTCATGAGAGACAATGATATCCCCGTCGAGGGTTGTATATCTGAAAAGTAGTCTCTGGGTACCAACACCATTCTTTCCACTAAGGAGTAAGGATAGTAATGCATATTTTATGCAAAAGTTCAATTGGCAAGAGAGGGACTAAAAATTAAAATGTGTCATGATCCGTACAAGTCAGGTGAAATTGAGCCTACATATCCTCCCAACTGCGGAGAGACATAGTAGGCCTGAAAAAAAGGTCCTTTGGGGTATGAGTTGTACACTTGTGAAAGTACAGAGCATGGAGACCCACAATTCGTGCATGTGGTAGGCCTTGCATTCGAACTACTGGAGACCACCAAAGGTTGTGATGGTTGAAAGAAAACCCTTCTGAAAATCCACCTCCATTTCAATGAAGCAATGGTTTAGCTACATCCCATGCACACCAAATGCTCTTTTCTACAAATTAACCTTAGATTTGAATTGGTTCTCTAATTAGCAGAATGGTCTAGAAGCCAATCTTCTTCCATGCAGGGCGATGCAAAGGAAAGCTAGAAGAATTAAAGTGGTGAAGAAGATCTTTCTAGGCCTCATTTCCTGAGACATAATGAACAACCCACTTGACACACAAGGCCTAGCCCTTTTTGTGATAGGAAATGAGGCCAAGACCACCAGATTGCTTAGCCAAGAAGCAATAATCCCAAGCCACTCTGTGAAAACCATGCTTCTATGTATCTAAAGCCCATAAAAATATTGTAGTAACCTCTAAAGATTACTATAATCATTTTTGGATGGTGGCCAACAAGAATAATAATAAACATGTGCATTTGTGAGAACTTTGGAACATATTTAAAATTTCCCAATGAGGGAAAGAGGCTTAGTAAACTAGTATGCCAATTTGGTTTCAATTGTTGAATGCACAACATTCAAAATTTTGGTGGTTGATCCATGATAGGAAAAAGGGATTCCCAAAAATTGGAAAACCCGACCATGTTGGATCCATTTCTAGTCATATTGGAGAATCCATTGTGAAGCTGAGTGGAATGATTGATGGTAGTAGAGGGTTTTGTACCATTGGATGACCAAGCTAGAAGATAAACAAAAGGTATCAAGGAATTGAAGAGCCTATTGGATATTCTCTCTATCCTTAATGAGGGTGAGAAAGGAATCATTAGAAAGATAGTTGGAAACAAGTTGGGTATCAAAATTAGGGAGAGAAATGCCTCGAATCTTACCTGCAGAAATAATAGAGGCAAGGAAAAACCCAAAGATCTCGGTAGCAAGCACATACAATGAAGGTGCCAAAGGAAAGCCTTGATGAATTGACCTATATAAGCCAAAAGTAGAGGACTATACACCATTAATTATTATGCAAGAAGTACCATTAGCAAAATAATTTGAGCTAAAAGAATAAAATAAGGGCCAAAAGAAATAGCTTTTAACATAGCCACAATAAAAGGCCACTTGATGTGGTCATAATCTTTTGTAATTTTTTTTTTTTTAAATGACATTCTGATTGGATTGGTGGGCCCATTCCATTCCCTCCAAGATAGCTATGATATTATCTTTTATGAATCTGGATTGTATAAAACCAATCTTCTCAAGATGCGCAATCTAATAAAGGAAATGATGAATTTTAAGAGTGGGGGTCTTGATGATAATTTCATATGAAACATTGAGAAAAGTAATAGGATGCTAGTTATATATATCCTCAGGATCACTGGATTTAGGTATTAACTTTATATTTCCTTTATTTATTTCTACATCTAATGTGCCATTTTAAAATTCTTCCAGATAAATGTGGTCAAGGTCTGACCCAACAAAATACCAAAGAGCTTTATAAAATTCATAGGGAAATCCATTATAGCAAGGGGATTTGTCATCTTCCATGGAAAAAATCATGTCCTTAAGGTCTTGAAGAGACAATTTATGATCATAGAAAGTGCTTTGGGAGTCTGACAGACAATTAGGGACTATTGCAAAAAATCCTTGAGGGCTTGTTGACTAGAAGGAGTCGGGGTTTGAGAAGTGAAAACTATTTTGTAATGATTGAAAAAGGCTTGGAGAATGTCTAGAATTTTAGTGAGGATTGAATTACCCTCTGTAATAATTTTAACACATGGGGAAGAATGTTGAGGGTGTAGATAGGAAAATAGTTCCTTACTAGCCCAATCTCCCACTTTTAGACAGTGCAAACGTGCCTTAATCTGAGTACTCCTATCTGCATAGCTATCAACAAAATATTCTTGATGATGAAGACTTTCCACCTTTAACTATAATTCAGTTGAGAAGGGATGAGATTCCAAGCTCTTAGTTGCTGCACGCAAATTCTTGGTATACTGAGATCATAATATTGTTGGTGGAATTGAGCTAGTTATCTTCCATAGAAACAAAAAAATTTATTTGGTCTATGAATTTTACATTATTCCATCATAAAATCCAACCTGAACATTAAGTGGGCCTAGATTGTAAATTCCAAATTCTTTGAATGTGGCCCAAAGTAGGTCAATAACTCAAAAGTGATGTTTTTAAAAAATAGTTGGGACTGAAAGGAATGTGGGAAGGAAGCACACCATTCAATACAAAATTTAACGGGAAAGTGGTCTGATAGTGTGACATCAAACAAAGGTAAATATAATTAAGATCAACTTGTTGAAGTTCAAGAAGAACATATTGATATTCAAGAAGATGCAATTCAAGTAGGAGAAAGAATTGGTAGGTCTCAAGGTTGAAATATATCTTATGGCATGGGCAATTTGATGAAGATGAATGAGTTTTCACTTTTCAATCAAATTTCATCTTAACACATGGTATCTGAAAGAACAATTAAATTGCATTGCAAAAAAATTTGGGATCAATTTTTTTTTTTTAAAGTATATTTGGAAGAGCACAATTATCTGCTATGCTATTCAGGAAAAAAAGTTGAATCCTATATTGGAGTTGTTGGGTGTTGATAAAAATAAAAACTCAACAGATAGTGTTAATTGAATACTAGTTGAAAATTTGCAAGATGCATTGAACGATATTAACAACTTAAGTTGAGGAGTCAATTTAAGTGTTGCATGTAGAGAATTGATGACTACTTTATCTAGTACAAGGTTGACATGAAGAAAGGTATAATAAATTTATGATTTAATGAATGTGTAAGGTATAAAATGTATATTGGTGTAGGGTCACCAAAATGTAACATAAGAGATATTACATTTAAGAATTTTTGTTTGTTTATTGGTTATATATGTGAATATGTGAGTGAAGAGGGTAGGATGGTTCTTTTTATCCGAAATTGGTCAAAGGGAAGATCTAAATTGATTAAACCTAAGGAAAAGATCAATACATAAATGAATCAACCTATTAAGGATATGGATTAAAGAGAAAAAACCTAATTCCCATTTTATAGAAGAGAGTATGTGATAGTTTTAGAAATATTAAGAACTTTAATTGAATTGAATAGGAGAAATGCACTAACCTTGAAATATTGCAGATCCAAAGAATGCTATTTTCCGAAGCCTGTTTTGAGTTTCTGGAAAATCTGAGACCGGATCTGGAACAAAAATGCAGAGATGAACAAAACCCAAAAATATTTTTCTCTTCTGAGGCAGATCCAATTTGTACCCTCAAGTCAATGTTACCATTGGCTAGAATTTTTGATTGTGCCCAATGTCACAATTGACCTAAAAAGTCTTAGACTGAAATTCTGCTTTCGGATCCTGAAATTTTGCTGAAAAGAGTATTTGAATCCCCGTCCCAATCTGCTGTTCCAAACCTATACCTGAAGGAAAAAGGGTTTGTTTGTTTGGGGAGGGGTTTGGCTTAGTCAAACCTCAATTTAGGAATTAACCTTGAAATCAATAATTTAAATAAATAATGCTTGCAAGTAGTAGAGGTAAATCTGATAATGAAGCTATAATATTCAAATAGATATGCAATTGTATTTTGAATGTAAACAAGTATGTAAGTATGAAACCTTGTACTCAATTAGAAACCATAAAAATCTGACAGCCGACAGACTTCCAGATTTGAAAGGGGGACCCAAGTCAAGGTTGAGGTCATCCTTGACCTAGGTATGGTTCAAGGTTGACCTTGACCCAGGGGGTTAGGACCCCTGAAAAACATGCCAGTTCTGATGGGAGGTGCCCGGAAAGGCCCAATCAGGGTCCTAAACAAACACAGAAGTAAGAGAGGATGCAAAAATGAGGGGACAATGTGATGGTGGGCAAAAACACCCCCTAAGGAGGGATAAACATTCTTAACATAGAATTTCTTCCATTTTAAGATGATACATTAAGCACCAACTTTAGCAGGAGTATGGAAATTGAACATACTCGTGGTAAAGTTAGAAGAAAGACTCTGGTGGATGGCAACAAGGTAGAACATAACTAAGTCAAGGACATGAGCCCCCAGACCAACGATTCTAACTCAACATACATGGATAAATATATGGAAGTAAAGAGCTATTAATCATAGAAAATATACATGATTACATAAGTAAGACAAGAGAAACACTATAGATAACATAGCTTCATGATCTAATCCTACTAGCATGAAAGCGAAAGAGAGAAAGGATATAGTGATTACCTAACCTAGTAAGATGCCCACCTTACCATGAATCACCAGGGAGGGAGATCCCAATAGGTTCACCCATAAATTGTGCTTTGTAATTGTAATGTGTCTTCTGAAGGCTTATGAAATATCCATAGATCCACATTCTTGTATCACTATGGAAAATGTATAAAATGCGTGTCTTTTCAAGATATAGAAACTTATGTGTGTTACCTTCCAAGGATTTAGCATATTGTAAAATTTTAAATGTTTATCTTTTCAATATTTAGCAACTTATGTGCATTACTTTCCAAGGATTTAGCAAAAAATAAAAAATAAAAATGTGTCTCTTCAGGATTTAGAAACTTATTTGCGTTACCTTCCAAGGATTTAGCACATTGTAAAATGTAAACTAATGTAAAATATAGAATAAGGGAGACCTTATATATGCCCCCTCCTTATCATGACTACCCACTAGGCATGATAAGGAAGAGAAAGAGGATACCTACTTCACAAGGTAAGGAGATATCCAGTTTAACAACAATATACACTATATCTTTACCAAATAGTATTGACCCTTACCTCTAAGAACATAGATAATCATGAAATGGATATGTCACATATGGAAAAAGGATCCTCAAAGATAAAGAGATCTTATCATCAAGACCCCAACAATAGAGGAGTGCTTTAAGATAAAATTTCATCTTCCAAAGAAAAGAGGGACCAAAGATTCAATCATCAAGCCCCTACGATGAAGGGGAAGAGGAATATCAGAATGAAGGAGTCAAACTCAAAGCAAAGGAAAGAATTTATCAAGAGCATAGTTTGCAAAATAAAGAAGAGGCGATGACCTAGGAAAACCACCTCTCATATAAGAGGGTATCCATAGTCAAAACATAAATCTTTATAAGGAAATAATGTATATGATAAACAAATGCCACTAAACTAAGGAAAGCATATCCTTAGATAGAGGAAGAAGGAAAATACCTTGCCCCCCAGGGGTAAAAGAAAGGGATATACTGAATTATATCAAGAGATATCGTAACAAAGAGATATCTTTACAAAAAAAATGTCCTAGAAAAGATATCATGAATTATTATAAAAATTTATAGGGATAGAATATAGAAAGAATAACCAATTAAACTCAAAACACAATACATGCTATGAGAAAAATGGATCCTAGAAGATTGGAATAAAATGCCTCTTGCCCCCCAGTTAAGAACAAGAGGAGAACCATGATCTAACTTATAGAAGAACGAGGGGAATGCCCTATATCAAAATTATGAAGAAATTGTAATACTACACGGGAATGAGATATAATTCCCAAAGCATCTCTTTCTCTAACATATAATTTGAAATGCACACAATCAGAAAGTAAATGTTTATTACTATAATGAAAAAGACATCTATATTTAGAGAGAGCATTTTTTGGAATAGGTTTAAAGATTTCTTTCTTGGAATTCATTAATTAGACATACACTTTCTTAGCCACATCTTGAGGAGTATCAGGGTGATCTAAAGAAGGTGTTGGAAGAACATGAAGAGGATGACGATGGTTAAGATCCACTACCTTGATTGGAGCAAGTGGAAAACCTATACCATGCAGATCTTGTTTAGGAGATGAATGAATTGGGTTTTTAATGCCTTGTTCATTGATACCAAGCCCTAAACCTTTATAGCCTTGTTTATCCACCATAATATATATGATAGTATACCTATCTTGGAAAGATTCAATAGGAGGAGATTGGTTATGGTGTTAATGAGAAAATGTTGTGTATGGTGGAATAATAGGATTAAAAGAGGTTTCCTTGTTTTTCCATTTAACATCATCATCTATTTGATAGGGAGGTGAAGGTAAATGAAATAATTCTCAAACATCATTATCATGAACCCTAGCTTGGGCCCCATCATAAATGTGGGAAGAAGTAGGGATTGAAGATGAAGAAATAGAAATAGGAATATTTGGAAGTGGATTAGGATTGATAGGATGAGGATTAGGAAGATTAGGAGCTAGATTAGGCATGATAGGATTAGGAAGATTAGTAGGTGGGGTATCATCTACCCAATTCTTCACATAATACAAAAGAATAAAAAGTCCACTACATAAATCCTTGATGAAAGTTTTGAAAGTAAGAAGAATAGTATTAGTTAATGACAATATATCATAAGTAAGTGAAACATGAAGATTAACGAACATAATTAAATGGATGATACTTTCATAAACATCATAAGTACTATAGAGAGATGCTAATAGAAGCATAATGAGAAAAACAGCCATACCCCAAAGCATCTTAAAGATCTTCATAGTGAATGAAATGCAAGAAGTGTGTTTATATTTTTATGATTATGTAGCTTTTTTTGTATTTTAAAATGTACGAGAATAAAAGAAAACTTAATTTAGTATGTACGCAAAAGCTAGTCTCTAAGAAAAGAGGAAAAGTATCTAACACCAAAAAGAAAGAGCTGTCTATCACGAGTTCACCAAAATGTAAGGTAGAAAATGTATATTGGTGTAGGGTCACCAAAATGTAACATAAGAGATCTTATATTTAAGAATTTTTGTTTTTTTATTGGTTATATATGTGAATATGTGTATGAGGAGGGTAGGATTGTTCTTTTAATCCCAAATTGGTCAAAGGGAAGATCCAAATTGATTAACCCTAAGGAAAGGATCAATACATAAATGATTCAACCTATTAAGGATATTGATTAAAGAGAAAAACCCTAATTCCTATTTTATAGAAGAGAGTATGTGATAGGTTTATAAAGATTAAGAACTTTCATTGAATTGAATAGGAGAAATGCACTATCCTTGAAATATTGTAGATCCAAAGAATACTATTTTGTGAAGCCTGTGTTGAGTTTCTGGAAATTTTCAGATCAGATCTGGAATAGAAACACATAGACAGACAAAACCCAGAAATATTTTTCTATTCTGAGACATTTCCAATTTGTACCCTCAAGTCAATGTCACCATTGGCCAAAATTTATGATTGCGCCCTAGGTCACAATCGACCTAAAAAGTCTCAGACTGAAATTCTTCTTTCAGATCTCGGAAGTTTTCTAAAAAGGGTATTTGAATCCCCGTCCCAATCTATTGTTCCAAACTTGTACCTACAAGAAAAAGGGTTTGTTTGTTTGGGGGGAGGTTTTCCTTAGTCAAACCCTGATTTAGGAAATAACCTTGAAATAAATAATTCTTGCAAGTAGTAGAAGTAAATATAATAATGAAGCTATGATATTCAAATAGATATGCAATTGTATTTTGAATGTAAACAAGTATGTAAGTATGAAAACTTGGTCTCAATTAGAAACCATAAACCTCCATGATTGTATTCCTGGAATCCACCTTGGAGGGAGAATGAGTGAGTCTTGAGGATGCACAAAGGATTTTGAAGGAAGATCACTCCACCATGATGGATATATCTAGGGTTTGAATGATGAATCTTGAATGCTTGAACCAAATCCCTTCAAAGGCTTGAAAGCTTGAATCCTTGATCTTCAATGGAGAACATGAATGCTTGAAAACATGTAGAACAATAGATGCTTGAAATTTTTTCTTGATGACTTCTTTCTTGATTTTGATGATTATTGCTTCACATAACTTGACTTAGAGAAAATGAGAGGAGAAAACTTCCTTTTGTATGAAACTAGGGCACAATATTCTAGAGAGGCTGATATAGGAGAATTAAATTACAATTAGACCCATGTCACTAGAAGAGGACCTATGTTAAATATAATTTAATATTTTCCACTTTGCAACCCAAAACAGTTGACCTAGAAGTGGGAAATGAATTTTTGATGACCTCTGATAGCCGACAAACTTCAAGTTTTGAAAGGGGGACCCAGGTCAAGGTCGAGGTCATCCTTGACCTAGATCAATTTTGAGGTCATCCTTGACCCAGGGGGTCAGGACCCCTGGAAAACATGCCAGTTGGGATGAGAGGTGTCTGGAGAGGCCCAATCAGGGTCCTAAACAGACACAGAAGTAAGAGAGGATGCAAAAATGAGGGGACAATGTGATGGTGGCCAAAAACACCCCCTAAGGAGGTCTAAACATTCTTAACATGGAGGTGCTTCCATTTTAAGATGATACAAAATGTATCTAGAAGAACTGCTCAAAGATATCTCAGGAAGAGAAATATGTTGATGAAAACATTGAAATTTTTTGGGTAAATATTTATAGTCTTCCTTGAAAAGATAGAATTTGTGAAGATGTAAAAATATGGGTCATTCAATATTGGAGTGCTCACTCCCATGTCTCTTTTAATAGAAGGGATAATATACAAATTAAATATGAAGAGACCGGTATGAAAACTGGACATCAAAAACATTTTATAGATACAACACAAAGTGAATTATTTGAAGCATTCAATCAAGAATTTTCTGATGTGAAAATATGTCAAAGAATGTTTGAGAGATTGTGCCCTTTCTTTGTATGCATAAATAAAGTACATGAAACATTTTGTTTTTAAAATCATGTTGAGTTTCATCTATACTTGTAATCATATAGAAAAACATATGGCAGTACTTAATCCAAATATGGGCATCCCTTAAAGTATGATACAATTTGTGAAGTCTATTTTATGTGATAAATTGGAAGATTCACATGATTTCAAAGTATAATGGATAAAGTGTGCATGCAATGATTATGGATATTTGCATAAATTTCTATTACAAATTGAGAATATTAATGTTTCAACGCCAGTTTTGTGGAAGAGATTTGAATATGAGAGATACCAAACTAAGACCGGAGATGAATCCCAAAATATTGTATTGAAAGAGAGCGAATTTCCCTACCTTGAGTTTATGACTAGATTTTGTACTATAATTTATCCACATATCTAGCATTGTCATGGTGCAAGATGGAAAGAAAAATAGTTTCTGGATTCCAAAGATTGTTTCCCACTTGGTTGTATTGTTTCAATTGTAGATTTCACTAAGAACTATACATTTTCCCCCCAATCGGAGCTTCAAGCTCAATATTATTATTCTAAGAAGGTTAGAATATTTGTGCAAGTGACCTACAGACACACACAACTTGTTTTGGATGAGGTAGAATTTACCGATCAAAATGAATGCATTATCATTAAGGAGGTTCATTTCTATATCAGTGATAATAAGGTTCATGATAGGAGCTATGTAGCTCATTTTTTTGCAATGAATTCTGAAGATATTGCGAATCATGGGATAAAGGTTTCACAACACTGGGTTTGGTATGATGGTTGTGTAGGTAAGTACATGTACTTCAATTCATTTCCATTCTCATTTAGTTAAGTTAAATTATTTGTACTTCTAATCATATACATTAAATGATTACATGTATGTATACACATTCAACTTTGTCTTCTAGGACAATATAAATCTACAAAAGCCTTTAATTGGATATCAATGCAAAATGCTAGATGCAGTGTTAAGTTTCTATGGAACTTCTTTTAAGGTGGATATAGAAAAGGAGAGTACGCTGGAACAGGAACATGTGTGAAGCATTCACTTTGCAAACATGAACTTACAGGTACAAATGATGTTCAGTATTATATATATATATATAT
>MU224451.1:4118175-4144305 GCA_018584345.1 Thuja plicata
ATATATATATATATAATTTTAGCTTAGATCCATTTGCTTTAAACTGATAGTTCAAAAATCTAGAGGTAACATGATAGATAATTCAAAGAAAATTGTTGAATGGTGTCAAAGTCAGTCCGCAAGTCAGGATAGTAAATACAACAAACACTATTTTTGGGAAGTGAAAGGCATTTATATTTTGTTGGAAAATTCTTTTAAAATTTCATTTCATGTTCATCACTTTTATCATAATTGTTGATCTAAAAATGTGCAAATTTCATTTCACATTTGTAACAGATATAGACCGATCTTATCCTTACAATTGTCAAAGAATGATTGGTATTTTAAGTTTACATAAAGTGATGACTACAGGACAACACAAGCCTCCATTGCTTCAAGTAAGAGAAAAATCATGTTTTTTTGCTAACCGCATTGAGGACAATCCAATGAGTTAATGTCAGAATATTGCAAATGGATATATTTCACGATGGGCTATTAAGGAGTTAATCATAATGCCTCCTTATGTAGATGATGACATTGACATAAACATTCATGATCCTATTTATTTAGTTGATTATCAATGTGTTTATGATTTAGTTGTTATAGGTGCATGCACATACATGTTCTTTTATTTAATTTTAATTTATCGTGGAAGTGATATTCAAATTTTATCTTACATTTTTTATTTTAATTTAAATAGAATCTAATTGTATAGGTGATATTTTTGTTGTGGTTGTGGATCAATACAATGCGAAAAGTATATTTATTATCTACTAAGATGCATGAAATAAAAATACAAGTTTCCAAAAGAAATTGTAGATGGTGATGGACAGTCATATCCAACTGGTTCATTTTTTATTAAGGCACCTATTATTAGAAAACTAAGATAGACAAAAATGGTGTTCAATTTATTGAATACATGCCTGGCCAAAAATTTCTACATTACAATCAACATGTTATAGAAACAAACTTGTAATTTGAGACATTGCAAAAAAGAGGATGTGGCAACCAAAAGTGGAGGTTTCCTATTGAAAAAAATGAAAAATATTTGGAGATAATTAAAGATAAAGAGGATCCAAATTATGTATATCCTGAGCTTTAGGCTAAACTTATTTTTGTTGCTCTCATACTTTGATATTTGAATTCTAGAGTTTGAACTCTTATTTAATGTATTGGCTATTGGATATATGATTTTATGTATGTTGTTGCATGTATGCTTTGATATATATAGTTATGCATGTTTGGTAAATTATGTATTCCTTTATGCTTTATATACATGCTTTGATGGTTCAATGGTTTTAATATATATAGCTATGTATACTATGAGTTATATGCTTATATATATATGTTGTTATGTATTCTTTGATGGTTCAATGATTTTGATATATAGTTATGTCTACTTTAATGGTTCAATGCTTTTATGTAAGTTGTTATGTACATGATTTGATGGTTCAAGGGTTTTAATATATGTATCCTCTGTTGTACATGATATCTATCATGCTGTTAAAGAATTCTTTCATTCCAGAAACTTGCTTAAGGAGATTAATGCGGCCTTTATTGCTTTAATTCCTAAATCTCCTGGTGCTGATTCTGTTGACTCTTTTCAACCAATCGACCTATGTAATTTGGTGTACAAAATTTTCTCTAAGGTTCTTACCCTTAGGTTACTGGCTATTCTTCCTCATATCATCTCACCCCAACAGAGTGGCTATGTTCTGGGGAGGCAAATCTTGGATTATATTATGAAGGTTCATGAGGTCATTCACTCCACCCACTCTTCCTCTAATCATGGTTTCCTACTAAAGCTTGATCTGTCGGAGGCCTATGACCGGGTGGACTGGGACTTTTTAATCAAGATTCTCCAATCCTTTGGTTTCAGTGAGAAATTATTGCAGCTTGTTTCCCAGCTTATCGGTACCTGGATGGCTACTATCATTGTTAATGGTTCCTCTTCTAGATTCTTTAAGCCCACTCGAGGGCTCCATCAAGGGGATCCTCAATCCCTATTCTCTTTGCTATCTTGGCGGAAGGTCTTGGTCGCTATTTTTAGAAACTGGCCTCTGAAGGTTCCATTAAGGGCCTTATTCCATCCTTTTCTTTGAGGCCTTATTCTCATGATCAATTCATTGATGACACGATGATTATGGGGTCTTCTTCTATCTAGGAAGCTAGAAGGATTAAAAAGATCCTTATTATCTACCCTTCAACTACAGGACAAATTGCCAATTGGAAGAAAATTTCTATGTTCTTTATTAATACTCCTGTGGATAGGCAAAATAGGATTGCATGCATCTTGGGGTGTGATATTGGGTCTTTCCTGCTTCCTATCGAGGCCTCCCTTTGGGGTTGAAACCCCCTGACTCTTTTTGGGCAGGTATTATGGACAGATTTAATAGGAAATTAGCTGGTTGGAAGGGAGCTCTTCTTAGCCAAGCTGGTAAACTCCAACTTTTGAAGGCTTCTTTGCAAATCCTCCTCATATATGCAATGAGCTTATTCAGGTTCGTAGGAAAAATTTCTGAAGTGATAGAATCTATTCAGATAAATTTATTTTGGTCTAGAGTGGAAGACAAAAAGAGACTAGCCCTGGTGGTGTGGGACAAGGTTTGTACCCTGAAGAAATGGGGAGGTCTGGGGATAAGGCCACTAAAGGTTATTAACTAGGCTCTTCTGGCTAAGAAAATCTAGAAAATATATGGTGAAAATAAAGAATGGAATGACATTATTAAAAATAAATATATCTTCTCATTCCCTCACATGTCGGATTTTATGAATTCTAATGTGAAGGTGAAGGGTTCTTTCATTTGGAATAGTATCCAGCAAGCTAAGGAAATGAATTTTAAGGGAGCCAAGTGGATTTTGGGTAATGGCAGGAGAATCTTGTTCTGGGATGATTGCTAGGAAAAATATCTTCCTCTAATTTCCATTCCTTCTTTTCAAGCTATTATTGATTTTTGTAAATTTAGATTGGGTTTGTATGTTTCATATTATTGGCAAAATCAAAACTGGGTTGACCTTTCAGAAGTTGATTTCTCACTTAAGCCTCTCATGCTGGATTTGAATGTCTAGAAAGTGGACAATTTGAAGGAGGATATGTTGATATGGGGAAAGCTTTTGTCAGGTTTCTATTTTGTGGCTTTGTCTTCTTAGATCTTGATTAAAACCCTGGACCCTCTTCCTTTCTGGTGTCAGGTTTGGGATAAAAGGCTCATTCCAAAAATTAACATATTTTTTTGGATGGTTTTGCAGAACAAGATCCTAACCATTGACAACCTTAAAAAATGAGAAATGGTCCTGCCAAATAGATGTTTCCTATGTAAACAAGAGGAGGAGTCAGTTTTCCACTTGGCTATTGATTGCGGTTTTTCTAGAGATGTTTGGTGTCTTACCCTGCAAAGATGGAATATTCACTGGATATTTCTGAACAATCTAGAATTTTTTTTCAAGCAATGGAGAAATGTAGTTGTTCCTATTACAAGCTCTCTATGGAATATTATATCTCCTCACATCATCTAGAAACTTTGGCAAGAAAGAAATGATAGAGTTTTTTGTGATAAGGCTTTACCTCTGGTGGTCATAGTGGAAAATATTAAAAGAAGCATCAGAGAGAATTGTAATATGTTTAGTGGTGATGTGCTGGATTCCAATGCTAGAGTTTTGAATGGTGCTATGGTTATTTCTCCTTCTAGGTAGGAGAATTCCATTTGGCTTTCCCTTCCAATTGCCTAGATTAAAGCTAATTTCAACGGTGCCGCAAAGGGAAACCCAAGCCCTGTAGGTTGTGGTGGTCTTATCCGTGATGATGAGGAAAATTGTCTTGTGGCCATGGCCTTCCCTATTGGGGTCCAGTCCAATCATGTGGCAGAAGTGATGGCCCTACTGCAAACTCTAAAGCTAATCAATGAAACTATTCCCTCAAATGTATGGATCAAAGGTCATTCAATGAATATCTTAAATTGCATTAAAGGGACAACTAAGCCATCATGGTCAGTCAAGGCGATTATTGATGAGGCTTCCTTAATCATTAATTCCTTTTCCAATGTAATCATTTTGCATAACTTCAGGGAAGTGAACTGTACAACGGATGAGCTAGCTAATATAGCAGTTAAGGCCAATGGTATCATGACCTGGCATGGAGTTAGTGAATTGACGGTTGAGGTGAGAGCCAAGTTGGTGTATGATCTGACTCATAGAAAATGAGCAGATTTGGAAAATCTAAAAAATCTCTCATGAATTTACGGCTTTCATTAATTGTTGGCAACAGGATTACAGAAAGGTGTTTATTTCCCAAAAAGTTTAAATGTAGACACGAGTTCTTTGGTGGTTTTCAAAATTTGATCTTAGCATTTTTGCTCTGCCTCTGCTTTTCTTCCACCATTTTTAGCTATCTTCAAGGTATCATGGGGGGTGGGTTAAACAGAAAGGAGCCAAAAAATTGTAACAAATGGAAAACCCAAATAGACATCTGGGATAAACTTAACAAGGGAGGCCTCACTAACTATATGGAGTGCCTTCATGGCTCCAAAGACGTTTTCACGAATGCTTTTATGGAAAGCTAGGAAGAAAGGACTATGGTGATTAGAGGCATGGCCGTTTTGATCGTTGAAGATTTGATAGTGGAGGTTACAACTTAAACACAAAAGGCATGAAATTTTACAGAGACAAAAACATTTCCCAGAAGGCTATTCAACATTTCCCTAAGGACACAGCGGAAGTAGACAGCTTGGTGAAAGACTCTGGAGGGTGTTATGATGTTAGCTCCATTGAATATTTCTGGGCTAAAGTTCTTACGATGATTATGGAGTATGTGTCTTTGGATGAGAGATATAAAAGGACCCATTCTTAAGACTTTGTGCTATTATGTCATTTTTGACATAAGGTGAGAATTTCTTTCTGCTTCTACTTGTTGCAATCTCTCTGTCATAGCATTAGTGACCACAGGCATAAGGACAGTAAGCCCATTATGCATGAGGGCTTGATTATCTTGATTCTTGAACATGTTAAAAAAGTTGCAGCCTCCAGTCCTCTTATTATTTCCCCAAGAGATTCAGGCTCTGCAAAAGCCAGAAAATGACATAGGGTTGGATATGATAAGGTCGAACCGACTATTAAAAATCTGAAGTTTGAGAAAAATAAGGGAATAGACACAGACTCAGATGCAGTGAGTGTTGATGGTTATGATGAGACCAACTACATTCCCCACTCCTAGTCTGATGATGAGAGTAAAGAGTCTCTTTCTATTTTAATGAGTGCCTCTAATGAGGAAGAGGTTAACACTAAGGGAGCCCACAGTGTTAAGGAAAAAGGTAAAATGTCTGAGGTTGTTGAGGAGGATGTGGGCAGTCAAAAAGTACCAATTTTGGTAAATTACGCGAGTTTAGAAGAGCATGACATCCCGATTTCTCTGAAGCTTGAGGTTCTTATGGAGGTGCAGTCAGAATAGAAAGTAGAAGATACTCTAGGGAAAGAAAATGTTGAAAAGGACCATATCCCTACTTCCTCTAAGACCATCCCTTTCTCTAGACTGGTGGATATGCAAGAGTGGAACGCCCAACTTATCTAGAAGAACATGGATGACAAAATTGAACCCCCATTTGGGGTTCTTCAAAATGCAAAAGGAATGTCCCTGTACTCATTTCAACTAATGAAATCGGTATTTAAGGAAATCAAAATTCTTCATTTGAACTTCAGAGCTATGTCTGCTCATGTTTATCTTATTAACTCTGGGTCAGCAGGGGATGATGGCAATCAGAACTAGGAGGATGGGAAAAATCTTAAGTCTCCGCATGAGAGACTGGACACTCGGGAAAATACTGTGAAAAAACATATGAAGGACAATAATGTCTTCATGGGTACTACTATGGAGTGTTTTAACTCAATTAAATCTAAGATGGATTCCCCCACTGTGAAGATCGATGAAGATAAAGATCACAATGAAGATGATGGACTGGGAAAGCACACGCGTTCAGCCAGGAAAAAGAAAATTCCAAACGGGATTTCAGAGCTGTCGGATTTCAATGCGGCCATCAAAAACGTCTAAGAAGCAAAGAAGGAAGTGAAGGGAAATCTCCTAGTGTTTTCCTAGCCCTAGTGTTCCCCTATTTTTTGGTGTTTTGACTATTGGCTTCTGGCTGCCGGAGAGTCTAGCTGGTTTCTGGCTTTTTTCTCTGGTTTACTGTTTTAATCTGGGTTAGCGGGCTGGGTCCCAGTCCTGTTTCTATTTAGTATGCTTTATGTTGTGTATCTTTTTTCTTTGAATGTAAGGTTTTTTGGGTCCCTATAAAACCTAATTTTACCAGCAATCAAAAACTATTGAATAGAATTATACAAGACTTGAGCTATATTTATATTGCAATACAAGCTCAAATAGATGTTATAATTTAAGATCTTATGATAATAATAATTATTAAAAATATTTAAAATAAATTAGGTGAGAATCATGCAACACTAAATGTATAGATTAACATGATAAACATGGGGAAAACCTCTTCAAGGTGAAGACCCCATAAACGCATAATTTTAATTAAAAAAATCAAATATAGTCTATCATCTATTAATGGAATCTAGGGACACTTCTCTTTACTTCCAAATGATCCATAATACCTTCTATGCATGGTGATATAACTCACTATTAAGCTCCAAATTTACATATCTCTCAAATGAGAAAGAACTTCCTTATAAATAAGAGGAAGGTTGACTTTCGTAGTCACATCTTTCCAATAACTCTCATTCATAAAAAATAAATAATCTAATAAATATTATATTATAATTCTTTCAAATGGGATATGCTTATAAGGCATATAACATATAAGGTTTTATAGCCTTATATTAGAAAGAATTATATAAATATTATAGGGGTAAAAAACTCTAATAACATTGTGTTCTAACACTACCCCTTAATGATAGTAGGGGGTATTACATGTAAATTTCCATAAAAGAAAAAATGGAGTACCCTTGTCTTCTTTGGAAGTGATGAATAGGAAAATAAATATATACCAACATGAAGATCATGCATTTCAAACAACATGAAATTTATCTTGTCGTAATTTATAATCTTGATCTTATAAAAATGAAGCTATGGGGTCTTATAAAAAATTATATTGAAGTAAAATAACTTCAGATAAGATTGTCCATTTACATGTATCCATTTGAACTCTTCCATAAATCTTCAAAGCCCTAGTGATTCTTCAAGAGATTTTTTTTATATAACTAAATAAGATAACATTCATACAAAAGGATATAAATTTGAATACCAAATGCAATTTTAATCTAGAGAGAAGGACCATATAGAAACTGTTAAAAGACTTTTAATTTCCAAGCATTTTTTTAAAGTAATTTTCAAGTTTTCCTGCTTTTCAAGTAGATTATTGCATATCATACATCTGATTTTCTAAAGTCAATAGCATTACATCATCAATAATCACTTAACATCACCAATAATCATTGCAAGAAGATTGTCCTTGTTTGGAAGTTGAGTGTCAAACAATTTTGGAGACAATTGCATTGTCATTCTGGAAATCAAATCAGCAATTTAAATTATTTGTTGAATAATATAAATTTCTATCTCCATTCCTATCTTATATGTTTCTTCCCTAAACTTTCATAACTTTCATAACTAGTTGGAGGTTTCCTGATCCTAGAATTGGATTTATATCATGAATTATATTTATTATCTACATTATTATCTAATCTGGTTGAAAGTTTCAAAAACTCTTCTTTTTGAGAGAAAGGATTATAATTTTATATCTCTAATTGTATGCTTCAGTTGTTGTAATTAATTCCTTACGACTATATAATGCACATAAGTTCTAGCAGTTAAGTGTGATGCCTGTGTGACTTCCAATCAACTGTAGAGAAATAGTGCTTTTGTGATGGAATGTTTATTAGTTGAAAATTTTGAAAAAAAGATTTAATATAAATTACAGTGGTCAAAAACTCATTTTGATATTTCCATTGAAAATAAAAGTACTTTCTTGGTATTTTTCCATTTTCCTTTTGGCATGTTTGTTGCAGGTGAGTAGAATAGGTGAGTTTGATAGGCTAAATATTAGGACTCACTATAGCTTAATGCACCAAAATGTTGCATCCATACCCATACATGCTAATTAAACTTGTTGAAAATGACTCTGGAGATAAGTTAATAATTTCCACCGATTAATCAATCCCAGCTAAGAATTACTGGCTTGCAAGAGAGAGAGATCTCGTCCCCAATAGTCAACAGGCACATTTATATGTATAAACTAAAAAGAAAATCGATAACAGATAAGTATGGACCAGAAGAGAGCAATTGTCATTATAAACCAAGCAAATATAGAAAGCGCGTTGTTAGGTAGGCCAAATCTAAGAGAATCTCAGATTGGAGGAATTAGTTGGTGAGGGAGATTCAAATACTATTTTGCAATTCATTATGGCACATAATAAGCTCTAGACAAAATGCACTAAATACCAGAAAAAAAAAAATGTGATTTTTTTTTTTCAAATTCGTGAAAACACTTTTTTTTTTGTAATTTTTTTGTGGTTTTCGACTACAAAGTATGCAGATCATGAAGAACAAATGCTGAAAATTTTGCAAAAATCTATTAGATTTTCTGACTTTTTAAATTTGGTCAATCATACGTTTTGTAAGGATCTTAGCCATGTCCTTCATTAATTATTCAAATTTTAAAAAAAATCAATACAATTATGGTCTATGGAAGAATTTAATACTAATTCATAAGACGATTTCAAGAAAAAAACTCTTTCTACACATAACCCTGTGTGGGATTTTCCTATTTTATAGGCCAATCTACATGACAATGAGAACAAGCCCTACCAACATAGCAGCTCCTTGCAATGGCTCTTTCTATGTCATTCAAGCAGGAATTTCCAAAAATATAAAATTGTTTGACATGAAATGTCCGGTCTGAACTCTAAAACCAAACAAAATTGAAAAAGGCGATAAAGAAAATAGTCCACTGGAACGTCAACTGAAACAAACAAACAAAAACTATAATACCCAAAAATTTTCCACATGAAATGATTTAAATCTTATTTTAAGAAATTTGTATACATTTGTTGAAACAAAAAATAGAATTCAAATCGAGCAAAACTTATATGGTTCAATTTTATGAATGAAATATTATAAATTGCATTACCATTTTGGAAATCAAATCAGCAATTTCAATCAATACTCGTTTCTTTACAATCAGCTGAAGCATGCACCATGATCTTCATGAGAATTGAAAGTGAAGAAAACTCTAATAATTTGAGCCTCAGTCAAAATTGAGCCAAAATAGCCCAGGTTCCTTCAAATAGCGAGCAGTGACTTTCACAGAGTGGCTTTATGTAATGTTTGAGGATAAGCAAGATCAAGTACTAGTTCTTCTATCAGCAGCCCAATATTTCTTACCAAAACTTTGTTTGAAATTGGAGGATAACCCTATGGTGGTGGAGGATAAGCTTGTGGGAAACCATCTAGAGGATACTGTGTTTACACTAAAAATTTAAAAGAAATAATGGATACCCTGTTGATAGTAAAAAGAAAAGAGAAAGAATTATTAGAGATATTCAGTCCAAAAATAGAGTATGATATATACATATTTCTGTATGGGTTTGGATGCACTGCTATAAATATACATTTGTTGAAACAGAAAATAGAATTCAAATCGAGAAAAACTTATGATTTGAAATTTTACGAATGAAATTTTCTAAATTGCATTACCATTCTGAAACCAAATTAGCAATTTCAATCAATACTCATTCCGTTACAATCATCTGATGCAAGCACTGTGATCTTCATGATAATTTAATGTGAAACAAATTGTAATCTTTTGAGCCTCGATAAAACTGAGCCAAAACAGTTATGGTTTTTGCAAATAACGAGCACTAATTTTCATAGTGGTTGTATGTCATGTTTGAAGACAAGAAAGATCAGGTACTAGTTCTTCCATCAACAGTCAAATATTTGTTCCAAAAACTTTGTCCAATCATCTCCTTGTTTCTTCCTATAAATTGGAGGATAACCCCGTTGTGGTGGAGGATAAGCTACGTGCAACGACCTAGAGGAGACCCTTTTTATACTAAAATTTTAAAAGAAACAACCATTAGAAATATTAATATTGAAATAAAGTATCATAGATTCATATTTTTTTATGGGTTTGGATGCTATGATATAAATATAATTTCTTTAAAACACAGTTAGAAAAAAAAATATATGGTTTAATTTCAAGAATGAAATTTCATAGTCACATAGTGAGCATTATTACATTGTCAACTTCACATTTTTAAGCGTAATGACATGAGAGGGACATGTTCTCCAATCGAGATTCCTCTTTTTTCTGTATGATTGTGTACGCGTCGTTTTGCATTTTGGAAAATTTGTTAAAGGATAAAGTTGGTTGGAGGCAGAGGCCGTCCAAGGATTTGACTTTGGATAGAACTGTGAATGTCAATCCCTTCCTTTCTATAGTGCCGATGTTGACTATTTCTTTTTGTAGAGTAAGTCCTTGCAATTTGTGTATGGTACAAGGATTATAGGTACCATTTTGGGGTCTTCCTCATTCCATCATGGTTCCATGTAGTTGTCGGTTCTTTCCGCTACGTATAGTGGCACATTTGACAGTTTTGAGCCAGGGCTATATACAATGTCTACTACTTCATTGAGAGCTTTGTTTACAAGCCCTTCTTGTGTCCAGATATTTTTCATGATCATGATTTCTTAACCTCTTCAAAGCAACACTTCAGTATCGAGTTTTTCATCCTCACTGATATGTGTTGTATTGTACCTAGTTCTTGTTGCTATACTTAGTGCAATCAGATGATTTAGTTGTTCTAGCATCTTTCTGTTATTTAGCTTAACAAGATCTTTGATGGAGAATAGGTGTGTTTCCTTGTAGAACTCTTCTTTTTGTCTGTGGTGATTTGTGCAGGGTAGTGTATCATCAAGAGTTCCCAATCATCTTGTGTTTGTTATGCATTTCGTATGTTATGCAGTGATTGGAAAATTGTCTTTTCTTTGATGATTCACCTTTTTGTTGGAACACTGTCTTTAAGATAACAACAATTGTAAATTATTTCCATAGTAGTCTATTTGTTGCATGTGCAACGTAGATAGGCTTTTCCATTACAGGTGGTAACTATGCAAGGTCACCAACCAAGACTATGGAGGCTCCACCAAAACACAGTTTTTAGTTGTGCGAAAATTCTTGGCATAACCTGCTATCTATTTTTTGTATTAGCTTGGGCCCTATGAAACTCATCTTGTTGATGAGAATGTATCTTATACTCTTGAAATCTTTTTGAAATTTTGTTAATGATTATCCTTCTAATGGTTACATCTCTTTAATATGTATTCGTAACATTGAATGTATGATTGATGCACATATGTTGAATGTAATGACTCTCATTGGTGTAAGTGTGAGCAATTGGTTAGTCAGTTGAGACACTTTTTCATTTAGAGAAAATATTATAAAATAAATTAGGTACAATTTTCCCGTACCCAATCTTCTTTGAATGATCATGTAGAGTGGTGTACGAACAACACATTTTATATGGTTTATAATTATCTCAAGAGCTAGCTTTTGGTGGTTAGATAATGAATGTTCATGGTTGTCAATTCCAAGCATTTTGCTTGTAGCCCATAAGCTATTTTTATGGATTTCTATAAACTTTTTTTTTCTGTTTGGTGAAGATGTTGGGGTATTGCACGTTGGTCCCATTTGTTGTCATTGCCAAACTCGCGTCTACCAAGAATTTCAAGTTCATTGAGATTAATATTATTTGTTGGCCCCATTTGTGATAACTATATAGCCATTTGTTAGTCTCTTGCATGGTTCTGTCATTTCCATCATCATCACTATTCTCTTCTTCTTCCACACCTTCATTTGTTTCATTTGGGTTGCAACGTTCAACATGACACACATTGTACTTTGGTGTGTTCATCTGCTTCCCATTTATTTCTATTGCAACTTTTCTGAGGCCTATGTCATGCTCTATGTTGCAAAAATGCTTGTAGAGAAGCAAATTGGTCCAACATAATATTTCAAATTATGGAGAATCATCTAGTGGAATGCTCTAAAATATTGGGTGTACATTGACAATGGACTCTACTGGTCAGTTTTTCCACTGACTCTTCTTATATTTCATAGAGTAAGAAAATGATCTTGCGGATTCAAGTAATGTCACCATCTCTAAATCAGGTGGACATTTTATGTAGGTTTATATATAGGTGTCCTGAATTTTTGTATCATATATTGACATTTTTATTCATTGTATCACTTTTATTCCTATATTTAGTGACACAAAAGGGTGGTTTCATTCTACAAGGGGAAATTTTGTAGCATATGGCATGTTTCATGTGCCCCTATATCACATTCGACAATTATCTCTGTCATGAATTTATAGTATGTTGTGAGTGTTAGATTGTCTCTCAGTTCGCTTGCACATATCTTTGTCAGCATATTAGTGCATGTCTCTAATGTTCTCTCTACTTTTGAGGCATACTTGGCTATATATTTAAGCACATGTACTCATGAGATGCAATATTGGTATTCTATGTTGGCTCTCCAAATTTGTAGCATATGTTGGTTGTGGATATTTAGTCTAGCGTCATTCCATGCTGGTTCATATTTTTTATTTATAGCACTAGCATGCGTTAGCGTAGAAAAACTTTTCTCTTTCCATGGAGCGTTGTAACAAAATTATTTTTTCCCCTTCTTCCGTAAGCATGTTCCTTCTCTAGATTTGGTATGCCTTTGGATGTGGTTGACAATTTCTTCGTGGTCTTTAATGTGTTTTACTGAAAATATATCGGCTTTCTTTAGAAGGCATGGGTCATCGAGTGGGGATTGAAACACTATTTTTTTTCTTGCACCTTCTTTACAGGGTTTCCACATGGTTACACATGTGTCAAAGAATGCTCTTGTTCTTTCAATTTCTTTATTTTTCTTCTAGTTAAGTTATCAACATCCGGTGTATTAGGAAGCCAAATAAAATTGTGCACATGCCCAACCCCTACTTTTCTAGTCCTTCCTATACCAGTAGTCTCTAACACAAAGTAGATTTTCAATGACTTCTTCATTGAAGAGAGTCAACCTTTATTGCAAGAAAGGAGATGTGGTGTGGGGGTTATTTACAAAATTTTCCAAATGTTTCTTCTTTGTTTGTGTTTCAACTGGTGTCTCACCAGCGAAGAGTTGTTGCAGATCCAACCATTTTATATCTGAAACACTTAGAGTGAAGAACAAAGTAGATGAGCCTATCTGGTTTATCATGTTTGTTAGTTATGAATGACACTTGTTCCAATACATGGTATTGTACCTTTGATTGAAGAACTGAAGTCTATAATCTCTTCTGTGAGCTTTGAATTAGGGAGGTTTTGTAGGTGCGCTTAGATGTTTTCAATCATTATACTAGAAGTGTCAGTGTGTCAGTGAGAAGTACTCCAACCCCAATGGCGGTCATGGGAAGTGGAATAGCCACCAGAAACAAAAGCTTCTGGGGGAACTCTACCCACCATATAGGGAGCATTCCCCAATGTTGCAATAATTCTTGCAAGTGGGTCACCTTATCTACTTGGACTTGTATCTGTAGTATCACATTATTGCAAATACAAGATTTAGCAAAAAATAGATACATTAGAATCAATTAAGGTGTGTGAAAAAACTACCGCATTTATAATTTTCCAAATAATAAAGAGAATTTCCATTATGAAAGTGTGCCAAAGCTGCAGAAAGAGTCATATGCCACAAAAAGTTTTTTGGGCAAAAAAGAGAAAAAAAATCATGTATATGAACCCAATAATTCTGAGCCCTACAACAAAACCAACACAACTGAAGGAAGGAATTAGACTGGCCATAAAAAGGACAACCGAGATCTGGGATACTCAAATGATGAAGACAAAACCCAAATGGGAGGCCTTGGAAAAGAATATACTAGGGCAAAATGTGCTATTTTGGATTTTTTGATTACAGACCAAATTGTATTATAACATGACCTCTAGGTAGAATGTGAAGATTTCCAATGCCATTGATAGTTTAAAAATTTGACCATAGGCAAGTGTCATGAGAGCCAATGATATCCCCATCGAGGGTTGTATCTCTTAAAATTATTTTTTGGGTACCAACGCCATTCCTTCCACCAAGGAGTAAGCCTAGTAATACATATTTTATGCAAAATTTGATTTTGGGAGAGAGAGACTAGCACTTAAAATGTGTCATGTTCTGTATGAGTAAGGCAAAATTGAGCCTACATATTCTCCCAACTATAGAGAGACATAGTAGACCTGCAAAAAGGTCCTTTGGGGTATGAATTCCACACTTGTGAAAGCGCAGAGCATGGAAACCCCCAATTTGTACATGTGGTAGGCCTTGCATTTGAACTAGTGGAGACAACCAAAGGTTGTGTTGGTTGAAAGACAACCCATCTCAAAATCCACCTCTATTTTAATGAAGAAATTGTTTAGCTTCTTCCCATGCACGACGATGCAAAGGAAACCCATAAGAAATACATTCGTGAAGAAGAACTTCCTACGCTTCATTTCCTGAGACATAATGAACAACCCACTTGACACACAAGGACTAGCCCTATTTTTGATAGGAAATGAGGCCAAGGCCACTATATTTCTTAGGCAAGAAGCAATAATACCAAGCCACTCTGTGAAAACCATATTTCTATGTATCTAAAGCCCATAAAAATATCGCAGTAACCTCCCAACTTACTATAATCTTATTTGGATGACGAACAACAAGAAGAATAATAAAGATGTGTGTTTGTGAGAAATTTGGAACATATTTAAGATTTCCCAGCAAGGGAAAGAGTCTTAGTCAACTAGTATGCCAATTTGGTTTCAATTTTTGAGTTCACAACATTCCAAAGTTCCATGGTTGATCCATTAGAGGAAAAAGGGATTCCCAAAAAATAGAAAACCTGGCCATGTTGGATCCATTTCTAGTCATATTGGAGAATCCATTATGGAGTTGAGAGGAACGATTGATAGTAGCAGAGGGTTTTGTGCCATTGGATGGCCAAGCTAGAAGGTAAAAAAAGGTATCAAGGCATTGAAGAGAATATTGGATATTCCCTCTATCCTCAATAAGGGTGAGAAAGGACTCATCATAAAGGTAGTCATTAACAAGTTGGGTATCAAAATTAGAGAGAGAAATGCCTCGAACCTGACTTGCAAAACTAGCAGAGGCAAGAAAAAAACCAAAGCCCTCGGTAGCAAGCACATACAATGAAGGTGCAAAAGGGAAGCCTTGATGAATTGACCTATATAAGCCAGAAGTAGTGGACTAGCAACCATTAATTATTATGAAAGAATTACCATTAGCAAAATAATTTGAACTAAAAGAACAAACTAAAGGACAAAAGAAAGATCTTTTAACATAGACAGAATAAAAGGCCACTCGATGCGGAGATAAGATTTTCCACATTTTTTTTAATGACATTTTGATTGGATTGGTGGGCTCATTCCATTCCCTCCCAGATAGCTATGATTTTATCTTGAAAGAATCTGGATTGTATAAAACCAGTCTTCTCAAGATGCACAATCTGAGGAAGGAGATGATGAATTTTAAGAGTGGGGGTCTTGATGATAATTTTATATGAAACATTAAGTGGGGGTTTTGATGATCACTGGACTTAGGTATTAAATTTATATTTCCTTTATTTATTTTTGCACCTAATGTGCCATTTTAATCTGCTTCAAGATAAACGTGGTCAAGCTCTGACCCAACAAAATCCTGAAGAGCTTTATAAAATTCAAAGGGAAAGCCATTATAGTGAGGGGATTTGTCATCTTCCATGAAAAAATCTGCATCCTTAAGGTCTTGAAGAGACAAGGTATGATCACTGAAAGCCCTTTGGGAGTGTGATAGACAATTAGGGATAGTTGCAAGAAAATCCTCAAGGGATTTTTGACTAGAAGGAGTTGGGGTTTGAGCAGTGAAAACTATTTGGTAATAGTTGATAAAGGCTTGGATAATGTCTAGCATTTTAGTGAGAACTGAATTACCCTCTGTAAGAATTTTAATACATGGGGAATAGTTTCAAGGGTGTAGAAAGGAAAATAATTGGACTTACTAGCCCAATCTCCCACTTTTAGCGAGTGCAAACATGTCTTAATCTGAGTACTCCTTGTTGCATAGCTATCAGCAACATATTTCTGATGATGAAAGTTTTTCACCTTTAACTATAATTCAGTTTAGAAGGGATGAGATTCTAAGCTCAAGGTTGCTTCATACAAATCCTTGGTATCCTTATCATAAGAATGTCGGTGGAAATGACCTAGTTGTCTTCCATAGAAACAAAGAAATTTAGTTGTTCTATGAATTGCATTATTCCATCATAAAATAAGACCTAAAATTGAGTGGGCCTAGATTGTAAATTAGAAATTCTTTGGATGTGGCCCAAAATAGGCGAATGATTCAAAAGTGATGTTTTTTAAAAAGAGTTGGGACTGAAAGGAACATGGCAAGGAAGCACAACATTCAATACAAAATTTAACGGGAAAGTGGTCTGATAGTGTCACATCAGACAAGGTAAAAATGGAAAAAAGGATGATAAGTCCCAAAAGAGAAAAAATATTGAGAGGACATCATGGCATGATCAAGGTGTTTAAAGACTTTGTTAGAACCAACCTTGAAATTATGCCAAGTATGCCAAATTGTATGCAGAAGGTGGCAGTTGGTATTAGGATAAAAAAGGCATAATTTATTGCGCATGTAGAACTAAGCCTCACACTCACCATATGTCTAGTAAAATGATGAAATGACATCTTGTGAAACACATCATCAATTATATTGAAGGCTCCACATAGAACCCAGGTGGATGGCAGTAGTGAATCAAATATCCATCACCAAAGTTACGTTCTTTCCACCGCATCCTTTGGGGCATAAATATTAATAATACCAAAAGGATGATTATTAATTTTTATGAAAATATAAATCAGTCTATGCATGGTGTCCTCACCATGACTATCAATCTCATCCTCGACCAGCTTCATGATTAAATAAAAAAACTAGGTTGAAGGGCCAAATAAGATGACATGCCGCAACAAGAAAAAAATCAATCATCTTAATCTCTTGAAGGAAAAAAAAACATCTGTCTGAGGAAACTTATTTCAAACATCTTGAACATAATATTTATCAGAGAGGCTTGTGAGACCTCAAACATTCCAAGAGAGAAAATTGATTATGAACCATCATGTATGCTATCCTTGTTCCCAAGAGAGGAGAAACTATTATGCAAAAAATTTGAGATTGAAGGAAAAATAGGATAAAGATCTCCTAGGATCATCTCTTGTTTTCCTGGCCCTTTATCTTCAATTTCCTCTGTCCCAGGAGGGTCGCGAGAGTGAGGATGTAAGAAAACAAGAGTGTCAGAAACCACTAAAGATTTTTGTGGTGCATGAGCTCCCAAAATAGGGACATTTGAAATGGTGACGTAATCCATGGCTGGTAATGACTTCCACTGAGAAGTAGTTTTTGAAATACCCCACAAAGGGGAGATATGATTGGAAGCCTTTTGGTGTAGGAGCACCTAGGTAGGCTAGTGTATAAATTTGACCTAGGGTTTGTATCCTTTTTTTTTTTTGACTTGTAGTGGTTCTATCCAGACCACTAGTTGAATAAAGGGACCAAGAGTCATAATGTGTGGATATTTGTAGGAGGATGGGTCTTGATAGGTCCTTGGTGACCCTTAGGTCCATTCAAGTCCAATTAGGGAATTTTGGAATTTTGTGGAAAAATGAGCCAAGAGAGGGAATAGAGGTCCTTTTTGATGTTGTTTCATCATATATAGTGGATTGGACAATTTTGGATATAGTTTGACCAAGTTTGGCAATCAAACTCAAAAGTTGCCAAAAGTTGTCAATGTTGTCATTGACAACATTGACAACTTTTACATGTCAAGTTCTCATCTTTGATGAAATTTGTTGGTTAACCCTATGAAATTGACCATTTATTATTTGGGTTCATATATATAAGACCATCCTCAGGATTTGTGAAGGGTTGGCAAGTTTGATAAATTTTATGTACGGACTGTGCTAAGCAATAACCGTGACTCTATGTGTGTTTTAAGGTGATCAGATAGTGTAATGGATTGAGAGTTCTTTTGTAATCTTTGTCTCATGTAATTTATGTTATTTCTGAACTTATTGTGGTGTTATATTTTTAGATTCAATAGATTTAATTATTTGTATAAAATCTTTCAAATTTAGCCTAGTCGTTTGTTTGATCTGAGCATTGCTTGCAAATGGGGTCTTAGCTTTCTTCTCCACCGTGGCTTTGGTCCGGGCTCTTGGATCATGAAATTAGAATCCATGTACATTATTTACATAGTAGGATGGGCCCAAGAAACGGTGGAAGATATTTTTAAGATGATACCCAAGGCGAGCCAGAGTGGCAATGCTAGGGATCATCAATGATTGTAGAGCTAGCTAGAGGGATTGAAAGCATCCATAGCTTCAATCAGTGAATGTGGAAAGGTAAATTAGTCAAGGGAGAACCCCCAACCAAGAGGAGAAGTTGGAAGGAATTATGTTGTTGGCCATGAAAGTTCATTTCTTGTGCAGATAGTAAAGGAGGCCTAAAACCCTAAATTTTAGGCATGAAAGTAGGAAGGGCTGCACGGATACCCCTGAGGGATAAGACCTAGAAAATATCTAGAGTCTCTATAATGGGTTTCTGGATCATAAATCTATTTGACACTTTTTGAGACATTTTCACAAGATAATGCAGAAAAGGTGACCAAATAGGGCTAATTGCTTGTAGCCCTATTTTTGGAGGTAATTGCATGGGTTCTTGGAGCTCGTTTGGGTTTTTGATGCAAAGTGAGTTTACAAAGGTTGGAATTGGTCCTATTGACATCTTTGAATATTTATTTTCCAACTTGGTAATGTTTAGAATCCATTTGGGCCAGATTGTACAAATGGAGCAAGAAAGACCAATTTGGGTCTAGAATAAGGTGTGCAAATATTTGAGTTCTACTTTGTTGGTGTTCACTAGTTGAAGGAATTAGGATATTGTGATAAGATACCAAAGGAGCCTAGGGTTAGTGGAAGAACCCTAGTAGGTCAGTGAGTGACCTAGGATACCCTAGAAGAGGTCTAGAAGGAGCAAGACTAGTGCTACATCAGAGTGGTATCAGAGCAAGTTGAGGAACTTGGGAAGATTGGTTTATGTCAGAAGTGGAATATTGTGGTTCTATAAAGATGGTGAAAAATGCAGAACTAGCCAAGGATATGGAGGAGAAAAAGGAGAAAAAAAACTCCTTGAGGATATTTTGGAAGCAATGAGAGTAAAGATGGAAGAACTAGTAGATGCTACTAGGAAGAAAGAATATGAAGCAGAATCCCGTAGTAAGGGTAAGAAGAATATTGAGGAGGAAGACTACATTGCTTAACCTGACCCAGTATTGCATGAGGAACCTTTATTAAAGGCCATTAAATAATTAAGTGGAAAAGCTTTGGAAGGGATACCTTTATTTTGAGGAAAGGTGGATATTGAGGCAGTCATGGACTGGATTGAAGCAATGGAGAATCACTTTGAATGTGAAGGGATAAGTGAGGTCCAAAGGGTTAAAGTGCCCAAGTCTAGACTCAGATGGTCAGCTTTGACTTGGTGGAAATACCATCAGGATGAGAGCGTAAGCATGGGAAAGAAACCAATAGCAAATTGGAATGTTAAGGTAACCAAATTTAAGGAGAGTTATCTTCCAGAGGACTACAAAATACAACTCCATAGGAAGAGACAAAACTTGAAGCAGAAAGACCTAGATGTGGCCTCATATATTGAGGAATTCCAAAGACTATGTTTAAGGTCTAAGTTGTAGGAAGAAGAGCCAATCAAAGTGGCTAGGTAGTTGGGTGGATTGAAGTGGAACATCCAAGAGGAGATTAGCCTATGTACACCTACCACTATCCAAAAATATCATCAATTGGCTATAAAGGTGGAAGAGAAGAATACAAAGAAAGGGGATTCTAGTTTCAAGAACAATAGTAACAATAGAGGCAGAGGAAGAGAATAGAGGGGTTAAAGAGGAGGCTACCAAGTAAGGGGTAGTGAACAAAGATCCCAAGGAGAAAACAAATTGACAAAGAAACAGACTAAGAGTAGTTCAAGGGGAGGCTATAACAGAGGTAGGGGTAACAATGTGGGTTCTGACAGAGGAAGAGGAGGTTGGAGTGGATCCTACTTTGCCACTATGAAGTGCTACTACTGTGGGCAACTCGAACATCTAGCTTACAGATGTCCTGACAAACATTCTACAACAAACAGTGATAAGAGGGTAGCATATGCACATGAGGATACTTCTAGTTTCAAAACTCTAGAGGTGGATCATCTAGATTCAGAAATGGGTGAGAACCTGATGTTTAGAAGGGTCTTAATAAGGAAACCAATCAAGGATGAGCCTAAACATAGGAGGGCACTGTTTAGAATTAGATGTAAGATCCTTGGAAAAGTATGTAAGGTGATTGTTGATTTTGGATCCATAGACAACATAATTTCAGAGGAGGCAGTAGTAAAACTTAAGCTAGCCAAAATACCCCATGTGAACCCTTATAAGGTGACATGGCTCAACAAAGGCTAGAGTGTCTTGGTCAATGAGAAAACATGGGTAGAATTCTCAATAGCAGGATACAAGGATAGATTGCTTTGTGACATCTTACCAATGGATGCTTGTCATTTGCTTCTTGAGAGGCCTTGGAAATTTGATAATGGAGAAGTATATGATAAGAAAGAGAACTCCATTACATTCAAGAAAGGAGGAAAGATCTTCAAAATTCATTCTTTATTAGAGGATGAGGAACCACAGAATAAAACTCCTAATGTTATGTTATGTAGTGGTAAGGAGTTTGTGAATGATATCAAAGATGATAATGTAGAAGGTTATGCTATTGTGTTAAGACCTAAGGAGGAGGAAACACCAGTAAAGGAACCACTCCCAAAGGAAGTACAAGAATTTCTTGAGAAATATATGGATATTGTGAGTGATGGCACTCCTGCAACCCTACCACTTAAGAGGGTTATAAGTCATAAAATAGACGTTGTACCAAGGGCATCCTTTCCCAATAATGCAGCATACAAGTTAACTCTAGATCAAAACTTGGAGGTAGCAAGGCAAGTACAAGAACCCTTGGATCAAGGCTTGATCAAGAAGAGCGTTAGCCCATGTGCAGTCCCATTTGTTTTAGCATTAAAGAAGGGGGAAAGTGGAGATTATGCACAGATTCAAGGGCTATAAATAGGATCAAAATAAGGTACAAATTCCCAATTCCAAGAATAGAGGATCTTATGGATTGCCTAGGTGGGGCAATGTACTTCACAAAGCTAGATTTGAAAAGTGGTTATCACCAAATTAGGGTGAAGGAAGGTGATGAATGGAAAATGACATTCAAGACCACAGATGGTTTATATGAATGGCTTGTGATGCCATTTGGACTCTCTAATGCTCCAAGAACATTCACGACGCTCATGAATGAGGTGCTCAAGGATTTCACTGGACAGTTTGTGGTGGTATATCTTGATGATATACTAATTTTCAGTAAAACAAGAGAGGAACATATCAAACATGTTGATGCAGTATTGAAAAGGTTACATGAGGAGAAATTAGCCATTAACCTTGAGAAGTGTGAGTTCTTTAAACAAGAACTAGTTTACTTGGGCTTTGTAGTGTCCAAGGGGTCTTTTAAGATGGACAAAGACAAATTTGCTACAATCTTGAACTAGCCTCCACCTACCACAGCCACAGAGGTAAGGAGTTTTCATGGCCTTGCCCAATTTTATAGGAAGTTTATTAGGTATTTTAGTGAGATATGTGCACCTTTGATGGATACCATAAAGGGTGGGGTCAAGACTAGGTTCAGATTGAAAGTAGAAGCAGGGAATGCATTTGAGTTATTGAAACAAAAATTGGCTACTAAACCAATCCTCCAATTACCAAGCTTTGAGAAGTTGTTCACAATCAAGTGTGATGCTAGTGGGTTAGCAGTAGGAGGGGTATTGAGTTAGGAAGGTAGGCATATTGCCTTCTTTAGTGAGAAACTGAATGAGGCTAAGAAGAAATATTCTTCTTATGATTTGGAACTATATGCCTTAGTCTAAACATTGAGAAAATAGAGGCACTGTTTGTTGCCCAAGGAATTTTCGGTATTCACTGATAATCAGGCCCTTAGCTACATTAATATACAATAAAAGCTTAGCAATAGACATTTGAAGTGGATGGAATACTTGCAAGCATTAACTTTTACTATCAAACACAAGAAGGGTCAACTCGACAAGGTGGAAGATGCTTTGAGTAGGAGATTGTTAATAGTGCAAGAAGTCCATTTGAATAACATTGGAATTGAAATTTTTAGAGACCTATACAAATCAGATGAGGATTTTGGTGAGGCCTATATGGTATGTGTTGATTCTGAGAATCATTTTCATAGCAAGTTCTCTGATTTTACTTTGCAGAATGGATTATTGTTCAAGGGAAATCAATTATGTGTACCCAAAGGGTCAATAAGGATGAACCTCATCCAAGAGAAACATAATGGCTCTCTAAGTGGTCACTTTGGTAAGGACAAGACCTTGGAATTGGTCCAAAGGTTCTACCATTGGCCAAAATTAGTGAAGGATGTCACCAAGTATGTGGAGCAGTGTGTTTTTTCCATGAAGGAAAAAGGAGGAATGAGTAATGCAGGGTTGTATCAACCTCTACCAATCCCTAATAGGCCATGGGAGTGTGTAAGTATGGATTTTATTGTGGGATTACACAAAAATAAATAGGGGTATGATAGCATTTATGTAGTTGTTGATAGATTTAGTAAAATGGAGCATTTCATCCCATGTAGAACTACTAATGATGCTAGTCACATATCTTATTTGTTTTTCAAATAGATTGTAAGGATTCATGGCCTTCCTTTGAGTATAGTCTCTGATAGAGATGTGAAATTTATGAGTCATTTTTGGAGAACTTTGTGGACAAGGCTAGGTACTAACCTATCTTTTGGTTCAGATTACCACCCTTAGGTTGATGGTCAAACTGAGGTGGTCAATAGGGTGTTGGGTAACCTACTCAGGTGCCTAACTAGGGAGTATGGGCAGACTTGGGACATGGTCATCCCTCAAGCAGAATATGCTTACAATGATAGCAAGATTAGAATGACTGTTAAAAGCCCATTTGAGGTTGTTTATGGCATGCACCCTAGGGGTGTTTGTGAGCTTAGGGATCTTGGTTGAATAGAGTACAAAATTGGTTAATAAGAAGACTTCACCCATACCATGAAAGAGATCCAAGACCAAGTGAAAAGGAAGATCCAAGACAGTCAACAAAAGTTGAAGGCTAGGGTTGATGAAAGGAGAAAGGATGTTCAGTTTGTAGTAGGGCACTATGTCATGGTCCACTTGAACAAATCAAGGCTTTAGAAGGGTGTACCTACCAAACTTCAGATGAAGAGGGTGGGACCTTGGAAGATCTTGGCTAAATATGGAGCTAATGCATATAAGGTGGACTTACCATCAGATTTGAGTATCTCTCCAGTCTTTAATGTCCAAGACTTGATTCAATATAGAGGGAAGATGGATGAGGTCACTCCACATAGCAAGGGGGTCAGTGATGATGTGGGGATTTCTGTTTTACCTCCTAAAATTCAGTTGGTGCCTGATAAAGTGCTAGACTCTCGTGTCAAGAAGAATACTAGACACAAAGTTTACATGGAGCACTTAATTTAGTGGAAGGATAGACCAAAGTCAGAGGCTTCTTGGATTTTTAAGGCTTACTTTAAAAAGTGGGCATTTTAGAGGATCTCTTGTCCACAAGAGTGACATAGCTCTTCCTTTTTGGGGGAGTATGGTGCAGGAGCACCTAGGTAGGCTAGTGTACAAATTTGACCTAGGGTTTTGCTCCTTCTTTGTTTTGGCTTGTAGTGGCTCTAGCCAAACCACTAGTTTAATAAATGGACCAAGAGTCCTAATGTGTGTATTTTTTTAGGAGGATGGGTCTTGATAGGTCCTTAGTGACCCTTAGGTCCTATCAAGTACAATTAGGGAATTTTGGAATTTTATGGAAAAATGAGCCAAGAGAGGGAATAGAGGTCCTTTTTGATGTTTTTTCATCATATTTAGTGGATTGGATAAGTTTGGACATAGTTTGACCAAGTTTGGAAATCAAACTCAAAAGTTGCCAAAAGTTGTCAATGTTGTCATTGACAACATTGACAACTTTTATGTCAAGTTTGCATCTTTGATGAAATTGTCTGGTTAACTATCTGAAACTAACCATTTAGTGTTTGGGGTCATCTATATAATACCATCCTTGGGATATGTGAAGGGTTGGCAAGTTTGAGAAATTTCATGTACGGATTGTGCTAAGCAATAACAGTGACTCTATGTGTGTTTTAAGGTGATCAGATAGTGTAATGGATTAAGAGTGCTTCTGTAAGATTTGTTTCATGTAATGTAGGTTATTTTAGAACTTCTTGTGGTTTTAGATTGGTATATTCAATAGTTTTAATTGTTTGTATAAAATCTTTCAAATTTAGCCCAGTCGCTGGTTTGATTTGAGCATTGCTTGCAAATGGGGTCTTAGCTTTATTTTCCACCGTGGCTTTGGCCTGGGCTCTTGGATCATGAAATTAGACTCCATATACATTTTTTTCATAGTAGGATGGGCCCAAGAAATGGTGGCAGCTATTTTTAAGATGATTCCCTAGGCGAGCCAGAGTGGCATGGCTAGGGATCATCAGTGATTGCAGAGCTAGCTAGAGGGATTGAAATCATCCATAGCTTCAATGAGTGAATGTGGGAAGGTAATTGAGTCAAGGGAGGACCCCCAAACAATAGGAGAAGTTGGAAGGAGTTATTTTGTTGGCCAAGAAAGTTCATTTCTTATGCAGACAGTAAAGGAGGCCTAAAACCCTAAATTTTAGGCATGAAAGTAGGAAGGGTTGTACAGACACTCCTGAGGGCTAAGACCTAGAAAATATCTAGAGTCTCTGTAAAGGGTGTCTAGATCCTAAGTCTATTTGACACTTGTTGAGACATTTTCCCAAGATAATGCAGAAAAGCTGACCAAATAGGGCTAATTGCTTGTAGCCCTATCTTGGAGGTAATTGCATGGGTTCTTGGAGCTCGTTTGGGTTTTTGATGCAAATTGAGTTTGCAGAGGTTGGAATTGGTCCTATTAACATCTTTGAATACTTCCTTTCCAACTTGGTAATGTTTAGAATCTATTTGGGCCATATTGTACAAATGGAGAAAGAAAGACCAATTTGGGTCTAAAATAAGGTTTGCAAAGATTTGAGTTCTACTTTGTTGGTCTTCACTAGTTGAAGTAATTAGGATCTTGTGATAAGATACCTAAGGAGTAGAGGATTAGTGGAAGAACCCTAGTAGGTTAGTGAGTGACCTAGGATACCCTAGAAGAGGTCTCGAAGGAGAAAGACTAGTGCTACATCACCTTTGAAGATAAGAAACATAATCCTTGGGAGGATTTTTAGTCCTAGGTAGGGCCAAAGGATAATCTTTAATTTTATGATTTGTAGATGGGTGCAACCACAAAGTTGGGTGCTAATTCCGCAGAAGTTTGTAGCCAAAACATATTGGAAAACCAAAATGGGCACCCGTATTTTAAGAAATAGGTGCCCATTTTGCTTCGTGTGCCTGAGCCATAAATATAAAATGGGCACCCATTTTGGTAGGGGCGCCCGGGCCAAAACAGGCACCTATTTTTTAAAAAATGGGTGCCCATTTTGTAAAGGTATTTAATTTTTATTTTAACCCGTTTTGCAATTCATTTTTATTTTAACCCGTTTTTGTTAGTTTAATGTTAAAAAATGTATTATGATTATTGTTTAATGTTTAAAGTTTTTTTTTAATAGGATTAAAATAAATTTTTATGTTTAGTTTTATTTAAATTTCTAAATTATTGTAGAAGTCAACAAAACTTTCAAAATTGATTTAATCATAGGTAGAAAACTAAAACCTAAACCTAACCACAACTGAAACAAGAAACCCTAGGTAGAAAAATAAAACCTAAACACAACTGAAACAAGATTGTAAACCCTAGGTAGAAAACACAAATGTAAAACTAGACACAACTAAAAAAATTTCTAAACCCTAGGTCTAGAAAATAAAAATTAAACTCTCTCTCTCTCTCTCTCTCTCTCTCTCTCTCTCTCTCTCTCTC
>MU224451.1:4149383-4166555 GCA_018584345.1 Thuja plicata
TACCAACAACCACAACAGACCCAATTGGATACTCAAAACCATCATCATCTACTTCATGACATATCAACTTTTTCTTAGGTTGTACACATCGAGCTAGCCAATAATCAGTCTGCTCTTCATTATCCTCAGGTGCAACAAAAACATACACATGTCTTGCAAAACAAAATTAAGTATGTGTACAAATAAAATTTCTTAGACATATAATTCTAATACAATAATAAATCATATGACACACATTAATAATATAGTTTAAAGTTTTACAAGAAATTGAATGAAATTACCAGGTTCTATGAGGTCTGAAACACAATCATAATCTTCTGACGCAAATACATGATTTAGGTCTTCATTTCTTATATAATATTGATCTTGTGGCTCACTAGGTGTTAAGGATTTTTGTTGCCATTCTTCAACCCATTCCATATGCTTGCATTCTTCCCATTCACCTGCAACACAATTTTGACAAAAACATGCAAGCTCCCTAGTCCATATAGTCCAAGTGTTAGAATTAGAACTCATAAATGAATGTCATTTAGCACACCCGCTGGTTGTATCACAATCATATCTTGAAATGATATAATTCTCTTCAACTAGCCAGAAGAAATGCCTGATTGTAGAGTTCTGACTTGATCCTGTAGACAAACTTATTTTACACCACTCAACAATTGCACGTGCATCTTTAAATTTTGTATTTTCCTCAAATTTGAGTTTCTCTTTACACAGGGCTCTCTTAACACATGCACCTGCACCATCGTGTTCTCCTTTACCATGTCCAGCCTCAAAAAAACTCCTAATATGTTGGACATTACTTTTCTTATGTGTCCTACTCAACCAATAAAACATTCTAGCATTCTTAAATTGCCCTCTGCACTTATCTGACCATATTAGATGTTGTGTTATATGAATTTCTCTCTTCCTTAAATTCTCATAAAAGATCTTAAAGCAATACTAGACAAACTCTGATGAATGAAATTTATTATCACTCATATAGAAATGATACTCTCTCAAAAAAATTTGATCATCTTCTGTACTATTAGGTGCATGCATATAGACAATATGAATAAACATTGTTACTTGAACTGAATTATAATATTGTGGTTGGATCTCATATTGTGGTGCAAGTGTGTAGCTCTCTGCAAAGTCAACAACTAAAAGTATACTACCAATTGGAAATGTATTCTTGCATATGTGAAATTGTCCATCAAGCCATCTAGCATTTTGGGAATGTTTCACATATTTAGGTATAGCCTTATTCTTGAATTCATTAATAAATGCATGAACACTAACTTTTTCAGTAATTAGCTCACACCATTTTCCAACCTTTTCATCCTTCAATGGATACTCAATAGTTTTAAATCATTTTACAACAACTAATTGATGACCAAAATCAATTGAAAGATTTTCATGCAAACATTCATCTAAAAATGCAAGATTGCCACATACATCACATACACCAGAAACACATGCATTCAAAAGAAAAAAGTGTTGATTAGGTGGGTTACAAAACAAACCTGATATAAATTCTTTTACAGTATGAGGTGCTATATTTATACCACATTCTTGCAACATTTCATTATTATGCATGATAGAACGTATAGATCGAAATGCATCATAATGATAATGAAATTGAACGTCAATTTTGCAACAACACGTTACTCTTTCCTTGTTAATCCTTACATACCATGGTTTACATGTTTCAAAAGATCTTTGACTAATAGAAATAGGTAACACCTTTACATCCACAAATTTTTTATACAATTCAGTTTGACTCATATCCAAAACATGTTTTGGATGTGGATCATGAATTTTTGAGCCAACTCTTAATTTAAGAACATCTCTAGCATTAGGTGATACTCTTGTATTTCTGAGTTTGCACGATAATGGATTTCAATAGAGTGTTTTTGATATAGGTTTCACAACTTTATTATTTACTCTGTTATTGTCCATTGTATTAGGATGGGTGAGAGAAAAAAAGAGGAGATTATCTGTGCCAGGACCATTTCCTCTTCCCATTCTAGGAAACCTCCATCAGTTGGGATCCTTTCCTCACCGTAGTCTGCAGCGACTTGCTGAGAAATACGGGCCAATAATGTCCCTGAGATTGGGTTCAGTTCCCTTCCTGGTTGCGTCTTCTTCTGAGGCGGCGAAGCAGTTTCTGAAAACCCACGACTTGATATTTGCCAGCAGGCCTCCTTCTGCCGCTGGAAAATACTTATTTTACGATTGCAAAGACGTCGTGTTTTCTCCGTACGGTGCATATTGGCGAAACATGAGAAAGATATGTGTGTTGCAGCTGCTGACTGCTAAGAGAATCGAATCGTTTAGAAGCCTGCGGGAGGAAGAGGCGTGGGCAATGGTGAGATCTGTCTGGGAGAAGAGTGAGCAGGGGAGAATTGGCATTAATGTGAGCCACGCCATTTCATCCTACACATCGGACTTGAGCTGGCGAATATTGATGGGGGAGAAAACTACAAACCGCTTCTCTGGCGGCTCCTCGTTTGAGAAATTGGCGGCGGAGGCTGCTGAGTTGGTGGGACTCGTGAATATTGGCGATCTCATTCCTTGTCTAGAGTGGCTCGATTTGCAGGGGCTCAGAAGACGAATGAAGAATGTGCACAAACAGTTGGATGCCATTTTTGGGAAAATAATAGACGAGCATGTGGAGTGTAAGCTGAGGCGTAGCAAAGAGGAACCGGAGCATGAGGACTTGGTTGATGTGCTTGTTGATTTGGATGGGGAAATCACGTTAGAAGATAAGAAGGCTGTAATTATGGTAAGTCAATCAGAGCAATGTCCTTGGGTTTTATTTTCCATTTGGATATTAAGGTATTCAGTGGAAAGTTTATAATTAATTTAGGTTTTGAAGTTGTGAATTAATTTAAGGATAATTTCTATTGATTCTATTCGTTTATTTATATAGTTTAATATGTCAATATGCATATAGGATATGTTTGTTGCTGGAATAGAAACATTGGCAGGTACATTGGAATGGGCAGTAGCAGAGGTAATTAGAAATCCATATGTGATGAAGAAATTACAAGAAGAAATTGATTTGGTAGTTCAAACAGATGAGAAAATTACAGATTCTCATATTAAAAGGATGGAATACTTACATTGTGTACTTAAAGAGACATTGAGATTGTATCCTACAGTACCCTTGCTTATTCCCCATGAATCTACAGAAACGTGTATTGTGGAGGTAACTCATTATAATTACTTGATACCAGCAAAAATAAGGCTTATTGTTAATGCTTGGGCAATAGGAAGAGATCCAAAAGTATGGAAAGATCCCTTGGAATTCAAGCCTGAAAGATTTGTGGGTAAAGATTTGGATATAGCTAAAGATCTAGAATTAAGGATGATTCCTTTTGGGGCAGGAAGAAGGAGTTGCCCTGGTTTTTCCATGGCCATCGCCACCCTTGAGTTTGCATTAGCACACCTCTTTCACTATTTTAATTGGAGAAGTGAGGGAGAAATAGACATGAACGAATCTTTTGGGGCAACCATTCCTAAAAAGGAGAATCTCTTTTCTATTCCAACATAGAGGTTAACAGGGAATGGGCCACAAATCTCTCAAATAACATCCTTATAAGTAAACAATGTAATTTTATTCAAATTTGTGAGAATTCTTTTTTATGCTTAATGTTTTTTGTTAATATTTTGAAAGGTCGTCACATGATTGATATGCACAATTGTTGAAGAATATTGTTGATTAAATACTTTTCACTAGATATATTGATTTTTTTGGTATCATATCCAACATTGGGTTGTTCCCATATCCTTTATAATTTACCATGTGTTGTCTCCTTCTCTATGTTATGTTATGTATCTAGCTTGACTTTACTAAAATATATAAGATACATATAAATATATATACTTACTTATGATTTATGGTCAAAATATAAATGTTAAAATAAAGTTAAATCAAAATATTATTTAGATATTAATAACAATTTTTTTATTAATAAAACCTTATAATTATGTTTATAAGTTTTATTTATTCTTTAAGTTGAATCAAGATTTTAATGTACTATTTATATTGTACTCATATTATTCTTTTTACAATTTGAGATCATCGTATCTTGAGACGATATATTATTTTAACTACTTTTGTATTTTCTCAAGAAATATTATTAGAAGAATTATTTATAGAGCATTTGAATTTTGAAATCTAGAGGTAACTTTGAAAAATATGAAATGAAAAAGATAAGAAAACTATAGAGCTATATTTATTATGGTCAGATATAACATCCATATATATTTGTTTTAAATGAATAATTATTAGACACATTTTTGTGCTATAATAGTGGATTGACCACCCTGAATTACAACAGATAATCTGGGAATGGTGGAATGTGGACATTCGTGGGACTGCTATGTTTTGGGTGTCTAAGAAACTCTAGCATATTAAACAAAATATTAAGGTTTAGAGTAAGGAAGTGTTCAAGGACATCTTCAAAATTAAGCTAAACTTGCAAAAGGAACTTGACTCTATTCAAGATTCTATTTAGTAGATAGGTTTGTCTCAGGACTTGAAGGAGACAGAGTCAATGCTTTTGGCCAAGACTGATAACATCATCTCTAAAGAGGAACTGTACTGGAGACAAAGGTCTAGATCGATGTGGCTGAAGGCTGCAGATAAGAATACGAGGTTCTTCCATTTGTCTTCTTCCAAACATCAGGCCTTTAACAAAATCTCCAAGCTTAGGGTAGCCTCTGGTATGGTAAGCAACGATAAAGAGATTTCTCTGGCTATGGTTGATTTTTTTTCTTTTCTTCTCTCGAGAGATCAGTCACTTTTTTTGGAAAATCAGACTTTAATCCTTGACTCTATCCCTTCTTTAGTGGATGATCCTACGAACAAGTTTTTGACTGCCATTCCTTCCTCTGAGGAAGTCAAGAAAGTTGCCTTCTCGTTTGAGGGAGACAAATCCCTGGGTCCAGACGGATTCCCTAGATTCATTTTTCATAAATTCTGGCATATTGTTGGAAATTATATCTGTCATGTTGTTATAGAATTCTTTGGTTCTAGAACCTTGCTTAAGGAGATTAATGCGACCTTTATTGCTTTAATTCCTAAATCCCCTGGTACTGATTTTGTTGACTCTTTTTTACCAATCGACCTATGTAATTTAGTGTACAAAATTTTCTCTAAAGTTCTTACCCTTAGGTTGTTGGCTATTAACCTCATATCATCTCACCCTAGCAGAGTGGCTTTGTTCTGGGGAGGCAAATCTTGGAGTCTATTATGAAGTTTCATGAGGTCATTCACTCCACCCACTCTTCCTCTAATTATGGTTTCTTGCTGAAGCTTGATTTGTCGAAGGCCTATGACCGGTTAGACTGGGACTTTTTAATCAAGATTCTCCAATCCTTTGGTTTCAGTGAGAAATTGTTGCATCTTGTTTCCCATCTTATTAGTACCTCGATGGATTCTATCATTGTTAATGGTTCCTCTTCTAGATTCTTTAAGCCCACTCGAGGGCTCCATCAAGGGGATCCTCAATCCCCTATTCTCTTTGTTATATTGGCGGAATGTCTTGGTCGCTATTTTTAGAAACTGGCCTCTGAAGGTTCCATTAAGGGCCTTATTCCCTCCTCTTCTTTGAGGCCTTGTTCTCATGAGAAATTCATTGATGACACAGTGATTATGGGGTCTTCTTCTATCCATGAAGCTAGAAGGATTAAAAAGACCCTTATTATCTACTCTTCAGCCACAAAACAAACTGTCAATTGGCAAAAAAGTTCTTTGTTCTATATTAATACTCCCGTGGATAGGAAAAAAAGGATTGCTTGCATCTTGCGGTGTGATATTGGGTCTTTTCCTGCTTCCTATATAGGCCTTCCTTTGGGGTTGAAACCCCCTGACTCTTTTTGGGCGGGTATTATGGACATATTTAATAGGAAATTAGCTGGTTGGAAGGGATCTCTTCTAAGCCAAGCTGGTAAACTCCAAATTTTGAAGGCTTCTTTGCAAATCCTCCCCATATATGCAATGAGCTTATTCAGGATCCCATGAAAAATTACCGAAGTGATAGAATCTATTCAAAGAAATTTCCTTTGGTCTAGAGTGGAAGACAAAAAGAGACTAGCCCTGGTGGCATGGGACAAGGTTTGTACCCGGAAGAAATGGGGAGGTCTGGGGATAAGGCCACTAAAATTTATTAACCAGGCTCTTCTAGCTAGGCAAATCTGGCAAATATATGGTGAAAATAAAGAATGGAATGACATTATTAAAAAATATATATTTTCTCATTCCCTCACATGTCATATTTTATGAAGTCTAATGTGAAGGTGCAGGGTTCTTTCGTTTGAAATAGTATCCAACAAGCTAAGGAAACAACTTTTAAGGGAGCCAAGTGGCTTTTGGGTAATGGCGGGAGAATCTTGTTCTGAGATGATTGCTGGGAAAAAGATCTTCTTCTGATTTTCATTCCTTCTTTTCAACCTATTATTGATTTTTGTATATTTAGATTGGGTTTGTATGTTTCATATTACTGGCAAAATCAAAACTGGGTTGACCTTTTAGAAGTTGATTGCTCGCTTAAACCTCTCATGCTAGATTTGAATGTCTGGAAAGTGGACAATTCAAAGGAGGATATGCTGATATGGGGAAAGCTTATGTCGGGTCTCTATTTTGTGGCTTCATCTTCTAAGATCTTGATTAAAACCCCAGACCCTCTTCCTTTCTGGTGTCAGGTTTGGGATAAAAGGCTCAATCCAAAAATTAACATATTTTTTTTGATGGTTTTGCAGAACAAGATCCTGACCAAATCGACAACCTACAAAATTGAGGAATGGTCCTATCAAATAGATTTTTCCTATGTAAACAGGAGGAGGAGTCAGTTTTCCAATTGGCTATTGATTGTGGTTTTTCTAGAGATGTTTGGTGTCTTACCCTGCAAAGATGGAATATTCATTAGATGTTTTTGAATAATCTAGAATTTTTTTAAGCAATGGAGAAATGCAGTTGTTCCTATTGCGAGCTCTCTATGGAATATTATAGCTCCTCACATCATCTGGAAACTTTGGCAAGAAAGAAATGATAGAGTTTTTCGTGACAAGGCTTTACCTCCAGTGGTCATAGTGGAAAAGATTAAAAGAAGCATCAGAGAGAATTGTAATATGTTTAGTGGTGATGTGTTGGATTCCAATGTTGGAGTTTTGAATGGTGCTATGGCTCTTTCACCTTCCAGGTTGGAGAATTCCATTTGTCTTTCCCCTCCAATTGGCTGGATTAGAGCTAATTTCAACTGTTCCATTAAGGGAAACCCAGGCACTATGGGTTGTGGTGGTCTTATCCGTGATGACAAGGCAAACTGTCTTGCGGCCATGGTCTTCCCTATTTGGGTCTAGTCCAATCACGTGGCATAAGTGATGGCCCTACTGCAAACTCTAAAGCTAATCAATGAAACCATGCCCTCGAATGTATGGATTGAAGGTGATTCAATGAATATCTTAAACTGCATTAAAGGGACAACTAAACCATCATGGTCAATCAAGGTGATTATTGATGAGGCTTCCTTAATCATTAATTCCTTTTCCAATGTAATCATTTTTTTTTTATGAATAGTTTCTTTTCTATTAATAAATATTAAAGTTACATATCCACAAAAAAGGCAAGAAAATTGTACAGTGGATGAGCTAGCTAACATAGCAGTTAAGGCCAAGGGTATCATGACCTGGTATGGAGTTAGTGATTGGACAGTTGAGGTGAGAGGCAATTTGGCGTATGATATGACTCATAGTAAACAAGAAGATTTGGAAAATTTAAAAAATCTCTTATGAATTTACAGCTTTCATTAATTGTTGGCAACGAGATTACAAAAAGGTGTGTATTTCCCAAAAAGGTTAAATGTAGACACACGTTCTTTGGTGGTTTTCAAAATTTGATCTTGGTGTTTTTGCTCTGCCTCTTCTTTTCTTCCGCCATTTTTAACTATCTTCAAGGTATCATGGGGGTTGGGTTAAACAGAAAGGAGCCCAAAAATTGTAACAAATAGAAAACCCAAACAGACATCTGGGATAAACTTAACAAGGGAGACCTCACTAACTATATGGAGTGCCTTCATGGCTCTAAAGACGCTGTCATGAATGCTTTTGTGGAAAGTTGGAAGGACAGGAATATGGTTATAGGAGGCATGGCCATTATGATTACTGAAGATTTGATAGCGGAGGTTACGGACTTAAACACAAAAGGCATAAAATTTTACAGAGACAAAAAGATTTCCCAGAAGGCTATTCAACATTTCCCTAAGGACAAAGTGGAAGTAGACAACCTGGTGAGAGACTCTGGAGGGTGTTATGATGTTAGCTCCATTAAATATTTTTGGGCTAAATTTCTTATGACACTTATGGAGTATGTGTCTTTAGATGAGAGATATAAAAGGGCTCATTCTTATAACTTTGTGTTGTTATGTCATTTTTGACATAAGGTGAGAATATCTTTCTACTACTACTTTTTGCAATCGCTCTGTCATAGCATTACTGACCATAGGCATCAGGATAGTAAGCCCATTCTCCATGAGGGCTTGATTCTCTTGATTGTTGAACATGTTAAAAAAGTTGCAGCCTCTAGTCCTCTTATTATTTCTCTAAGAGATTGAGGCTCTGTAAAAGCCAAAAAATGACATAGGGTTGGAGATGATAAGGTGGAACCAACTGTTAAAAAGCCAAAGTTTGAGAAAAATAAGGGAATGGACATAGACTCAGATGCTATGAGTGCTGATGGTTATGATGAGACCGACTACATTCCCCACTCCCAGTCTGATGATGAGAGTAAATAGTCTCTTTCTATTTTGGTGAGTGCCTCTAATGAGGAAGAGGTTAACACTAAGGGAGACCACAGTGTTAAGGAAAAAGGTAAAATGTCTGAGGTTGTTAAGGAGGATGTGGGCAGTCAACAAGTACCAATTTTAGTAAATTACGCGAGTTTAGAAGAGCATGACATCCCCATTTCTCTGAAGCTTGAGGTTCTTATGGAGGTGCAGTCGGAATAGAAAGTGGAAGATACTCCAGGAAAATAGAATGTTGAAAAGGACCATATCCCTATTTCCTCTAAGAGCATCCCTTTCTCTAGACCGGTGGATATGCAAGAGCGGAACGTCCAGCTTCTCTAGGAGGATGTAGATGACATATTTGAGCCCCCATTTGGGGTTCTTCAAACTACAAAAGTAATGTCCTTGTACTCATTTCAACTAATGAAATGGGTATTTAAGGAAATCAAAAGTCTTCATCTGAACTTCAGAGCTCTGTCTGCTCATGTTTATCTTATTAATTCTAGGTCACCAGGGGATGATGGCAATCAGAACAAGGAGGATGGGAAAAATTTGAAGTCTCCATATGAGAGACTGGACACTCTAGAAAATATTTTGAAAAAACATATGTAGGAGAATAATGTCTTCATGGGTACTACTATGGAGTATTTTAGCTCAATTAAATATAAGACAGATTCCCCAACTATGAAGATCGATGAAGATAAAGATGACAATGAAGATGATGGACCGGGAAAGTGCACGCGTTCAGCCAGGAAGAAGAAAATTCAAGACAGGATTTTGGAGCTGTCGGATTTCAATGCGGCTATAAAAAAGTTATAAGAAGCAAAGAAGGAAGCGAAGGGCACTCTCCTAGTGTTTTCCTAGCCTTGGTGTTCCCCTATTTTTTGGCATTTCAACTTTTGGCTTCTGGTTGCGAGAGAGTCTAGCTAGTTTCTGGCTTTTTTATCTGGTTTTCTGTTTTAATCTTGGTTAGCGGGTTGGGTCCCATTCCTGTCTCTATTTATTCTATTTTATGCTATGTATCTTTTTTCTTTGAATGTAAGGGGTTTCAGGTCCCCATAAAACCTATTTTTACTAGCAATCAAAAACTATTGAATAGACTTATACAAGACTTGAGCTATATTTATATTGCAATACAAGCTCAAATAGATGTTAGAATTTAAGATCTTATGATAGTAATAATTATTAAAAGGATTTAAAATAAATTAGGTGAGAATCATGCAACACTAAATGTTTAGATTAACATGATAAACATGGGGAAAACCTTTTCAGGGTGAAGACCCCATAAATGCATCATTTTAATTAAAAAAATCAAATATAGTATGTCATCTATTAATGGAATCTAGGGACACTTCTTTTTATTTCCAAATTATCCATAATACCTTCTATGCATAGTGATATAACTCACTATTAAGCTCCAAATTCACATATCTCTCAAATGAGAAAGAACCTCCTTATAAATAAGAGGAAGGTTGACTTCCATAGTCACATCTTTCCAATAACTCTCATTCATAAAAAATAAATAATCTAATAAATATTATATTATAATCCTTTCAAATGGGATATGCTTATAAAGAATATAACATATAAGGTTTTATAACCTTATATTAGAACACATTATATAAATATTATAGGGGTAAAAAGCTCTAATAAAATTGTGTTCTAACACTACCCCTTAATGTTAGTAGGGGGCATTACATGTCAATTTCCATAAAAGAAAAAATGGAGTACCCTTGTCTTCTTTAAAAGTGATGAATAGGAAAACAAATATATACCAACATGAAGATCATGCATTTCAAACAACATGAAATTTATCTTGTCGTAATTTATAATCTTGATCTTATAAAAATGAAGCTATGGGGTCTTATAAAGAATTATATTGAAGTAAAATAACTTCAAATAAGATTGTCCATTTACATGTATCCATTTGAACTCTTCCATAAATCTTCAAAGCCCTAGTGATTCTTCAAGAGATTTTTTTTGGTTTCACCCTTTAACTCAAGAAACAATAGAAGACAACCTTTTTATAGAAGCATTGAACCATCCATGTAGTAGTACTTGCAATATATTTCTGAAGGCGTAATCTAAAATACAATCACCGATATAGTTGGTAACATAGAAGTCAATTAAACTTGATTCTTGGTGAAAAGAAAAAATATATGATTTTATGCATTTGTCATTTGCCAAAGATCATATAATATTCCTCATAAATTTAGATTAAAGTCCAATGATTAATATCAAGGATATCAATAAATATTTAAATATGAACATAGTCACGTGAGTAAGTTATCACATTTCTTCTAATGAATACTATTTATTTCTTAGGGTAAATGGTCTATAAAGAAATAAAACAATGGGTGACCTATCATTTTTAGGCATGCTCCACAACACTGCATTGGGATGATAACACCCATTTTGATAAATATTATAATTTATAAAAATAAAATAAAATGCAACATAAAGTGAAAAAAAACTATATGTAAAGAGATGTCTTACAAAAGAATAAGAAATATAATTTAGCTCTATCTATCAATGAAATGTAGATTTAAAGGAACATCAAGAAACTACGTCATCAAAACTTCTTCTTTTTCTTAGTTATGTCGAAGGCATTTCATATATGAAATGCATCGACTGGGTTTTCAAATCAACATTTTTATTCAAATAAAGGACATGCAAGACGATTGTAGAATTCAGAACCTTTGATCATTTTCATATTTCCTGTGGTGCCACTTTGCACCTGTTTAATTTGGCATTCATTAGTATGACTTTCTTTTGGCAATCAATGGCTGAGATTCTTTCTTAACTGCGCAAGACAATGAAAGTTTCTCGTTGATATTTTTAGTTACGTCACTACACGTATCCACTATTGTTCTTCTCATAAATATTCTATCATCGCACTTCTCACTGGTAATTATCTTTTTGAGACTTCAATCTTGTACTGTTCCACTAAGATCGCCAGCTTCCCAGCATTTATCACTCTCTCATTAATCTGTCAATCGTATCACTCATATCAAAAGTATTTATAAAGTTATTCATGATTTGAAATTGATATCATGAAGGAATAAAATGAAGTGTTCCCTCTCTCTTCAAAGATATCATTTTGTATTTAAAAGTTTCATAAATCAAACCACTAAAAAAAAAAAAGAGTTATTACTAGCACTTGCACCATATGGGTGCAAGGGGTTCGCTAACTATAATTCTTCATCCCAATTGAATTCAATTTGGCAGAAATAAGCGAGCAAAAATAGTATTGGTTACTGTAAAGAGCAAGCAGTATATCAGGCAGTGTCATTGAATACACACAGCATTGGAAACACCTTTGTAAACACCAGCACAAACCTTTTTGGGCTACCAAGATAGCATCACAATGCTCTGTATTCAGCCCATAACTCAATTTTTTTTAAAAAGTTAAGGCACTCAGTTTAAGTAAACAATTCAAACCAAGTCCTTATGCCAAAATTTTGTCCAGCAAGATACATGTACTTGGAATTGTAGATCAGAAATATTTTCATTTCAGGGGAGTCAAAAACTAGACAAAGAAAGAAAATCAAAATAGAGAATCATTAGAATAGGAGTGTAGTGTGGCTTTATATAACTAAATAAGATGACATTCATACAAAAGGATATAAATTTGAATACAAAATGTAGTTTCAATCTAGAGAGAAGGACCATATAGAAACTGTTAAAACACTTTTAATTTCCAAGCATTTTTTTCAAAGTAATTTTCAACTTTTCCTGCTTTTCAAGTAGCTTATTGCATATCATACATCTGATTTTCTAAAGTCAATAGTATTGCATCACCAATAATCACTTAACATCACCAATAATGGGCATGGAAGAGAAAGGGGCTGATAGCACACCCGAGACAGATTTTAATCCAAAAAAATAGAAAATTACTGAAACCCTTGTCAATATAGAGGTGGAACTTAGCGGGTCTGACCAAAGGAGGTCTAACAGAATTGCCAAAGAGCAATGCAAAATCAAGATGCTGGAGATGGCCTCCAAAGATCTCTCTCTCACAGAAAATTCCTCCCAATCCACAAATTCCAAAAAGGTTTCCTCGGAAGGCTATATGAGCCCAACTGCTAACACCCCCCGACCAACCCCCAAAGAACTATGAGTCCCTCCCCTCTCCAAAGCCCTCACGGAGACCCCCAGGTTAAACCCCTCTCAGCTGGAATGGAGGAAAAATGCAATTTTACTGTCACCCTCAAAAGTAAATTTGTGAATATTGACAAGGAAATTGCAGAGATCAAAATGGGTATGCAGGACATGATGGATCTCTACAGGAGGACAAAAAAATTTGCTCTGAAAGTGATGCATGCCTCGGCGTTAACCCTTTGCAACGTGCAGGAGAAGCTGGCTGATGGCAAACTGGAATCGAATGATGAGAATAGAGACCTGTTTATGTTTCTCCAGGAGGAATGGGCGCGATCCCTACTGTCCAAACAGTTGGGAGAGAAGAATCAATTGTGTTGCCTATGGTTTTGATTTTTTTGAGTGGGGTGGTCCCATGGTTCCCCCGCTCTTTTATGGGGGTTAATATTAAGTTTAGATTTTTGTTTTGGTCGAGCCCTGCGTGGCTTAGGGACAATATTTTTGAAGATGTTATTGTTAGTAAGTTCTCTGGTTTTATCTTTTTAAGTAGAACTGAAACTTTTGTTTTTGATAGAGGCAGAACTTTTATTGCCTGTGATAAACTTCTAATCTGCTATAAGCTTCAACTGGTGCCATTAATATGCTATTAATGTGCTTCTAGTCCCCTGTTTCATGGGCCAGCACCCTCTTGCTGCTTATTTTATCAAAAACATCACCAATAATAATTGCAAGAAGATTGTTCTTGTTTGGAAGTTGAGTGTCAAACAATTTTGGAGACAACTGCATTGTCATTCTGGAAATCAAATGAGCAATTTAAATTATTTGTTGAATAATATATACTTCTATCTCCGTTCCTATTTTATATGTTTCTTAGCTAAACTTTCATAACTAGTTGGAGGTTTCCTGATCCGAGAATTGGATGTATTTCATGAATTATATCTATTATCTACATTATTATCTAATCTAGTTGAAGGTTTCAAAAACTCATCTTCTTTTTTAGAGAAAGGATTATAATTTTATATCTCTAATTGTATTTTTCTATTTTCTTCACTTGGATTTATGAATTCAGGGCATACCATAAGGTGGTCCAGGAAAGGGACACTCCATACAACTACATAAGTAATTGTATGCTTCAGTTGTTGTAATTAATTCCTTACGACTATATAATGCACATAAGTTCTAGTAGTTTAGTGTGATACCTGTGTGACTGCCAATCAACTCTAGAAAATTAGTGCTTTTGCGATGGAATGTTTATTAGTTGAAAACTTTTTCAAAAAGATTCAATATAAATTTACCGTGGTCAAAAACTCATTTTGATATTTTTATTGAAAATAAAAGTACTTTCTTGGTATTTTGCATTTTCCTTTTGGCATGTTTGTTGCAGGTGAGTAGAATGGGTGAGTTTGATAGGCTAAACATTAGGACTCACTATAGCTTAATGCACCAAAACGTTGCATCCATACCCATACGTGGTAATGAAACTTGTGTAAAATGACAAAGGAGATAAGTTGATAATTTCCATCGATTCATCAATCCCAGCTAAGAATTACTGTCTTGCAAGAGAGAGATCCCACCCCCAATACTCAACAGGCACATTTATATGTATAAACTAAATAGAAAATCGATAATAGATAAGTATGGACCAGAAGAGAGCAATTGTCATTATAAACCAAAAATACAGAAAGTGTGTTGTGAGGTAGGCCAAAACTAAGAGAAGCTCAGAATTGGAGGAATTAGTTGGTGACGGATATTCAAATAATATTTTGCAATTCATTATGGCACATGATAAGCCCTAGATAAAATGTATCAAAGACGAAAAAAAAAAACTAAAAAAAAAATTTCAAATTCTTTTCAAATTCGTGAAAATACCATTTTTTAAAATTTTTTTTGTGGTTTTCGACCACAAAGTATGCAGATTATGAAGAACAGATTCTGAAAATTTTACAAAAATCTGTTAGATTTTCTGACTTTTTAAATTTGGTCAATGATACATTTTGTAGGGATCTTAGCCATGTCCTTCATTAATTATTTAAATTCACAAAAAAATCAATACAATTATGGTCCGTGGCAGAATTTAATACTAATTCATAAGACAATTTCATGAAAAAAATTCTTTCTACGCATAACCCTGTGTGGGACTTTCCCATTTTACAGGCCAATCTTCATGACAATGAATACAAGCCCTAACAACATGGCAGCTCCTTGCAATGGCTCTTTCTATGTCATTAAAGTAGGAATTTCCAAAAATATAAAATTGTCCGACATGAAATGTCTGGCCTGAACTCTAAAACCAAACAAAATTTAAAAAGGCGATTAAGAAAATAGTCCATTGGAACGTCAACTGAAACAAACAAAGAAAAACTAAAATACCCAAAAAGTTTCCACATGAAATGATTTAAATCTTATTTTAAGAAAATTATATACATTTGTTGAAAAAAAAAATAGAATTCAAATCGAGAAAAACTTATATGGTTCAATTTTACAAATGAAATAGTGTAAATTGCATAACCATTTTGGAAATCAAATCAGCAATTTCAATCAATACTCGTTTCTTTACAATCAACTGAAGCATGCACCATGATCTTCATGAGAATTGAAAGTGAAGAAAACTCTAGTAACTTGAGCCTCAGTAAAAATTGAGCCAAAATAGCCCAGGTTCCTTCAAATACCGAGCAGTGACTTTCACAGAGTGGCTTTATATAATGTTTGAAGATAAGCAAGATCAAGTTATAGTTCTTCTATCAACAGCCCAATATTTCTTACCAAAACTTTGTCTGAAATTGGAGGATAACCCTATGGTGCTGGAGGATAGCTTGTGGGAAACTATCTAGAGGATACCGTGTTTACACTAAAAATTTAAAAGAAATAATGGATACCTTGTTGACAGTAAAAAGATAAGAGAAATAATTATTAGAGATATTTAATCCAAAAATAGAGTATGATATATACATATTTCTGTATGGGTTTGGATGCACTTCTATAAATATACATTTGTTGAAACACAAAATAGAATTCAAATCGAGAAAAACTTATATGATTCAATTTTATGAATGAAATTTTCTAAATTGCATTACCAATCTGAAACCAAATTAGCAATTTCAATCAATACTCATTCGGTTACAATCATCTGATGCAAGCACCGTGATCTTCATGATAATTTAATGTGAAACAAATTGTAATCTTTTGAGCCTTGGTAAAACTGAGCCAAAACAGTTCTGGTTCCTGCAAATAATGAGCACTAATTTTTATAGAGTGGTTGTATGTCATGTTTGAAGACAAGAAAGATCAGGTACTAGTTCTTCCATTAGCAGTCAAATATTTTTTTTGAAAACTTTGTCCAATCATCTCCTTGTTTCTTCCCATAAATTGGAGCATAACCCCGTGGTGGTGGAGGATAAGCTTATGGGCAACCACCTAGAGGAGACCCTTTTTATACTAAAAATTTAAAAGAAACAATCATTAGAAATATTAATATTGAAATAAAGTATCGTATATTCATATTTTTGTATGGGTTTGGATGCTATGATATAAATATAATTTCTATAAAACACAATTAAAAAAAAAATTATATGGTTTAATTTGAAGAATGAAATTTCATAGTCACATAGTGAGCATTGTTACATTGTCAAGTTCACATTGTTAAGCTGAATGACATGAGAGGGACATGTTCTCCAATCGAGCTTTCCTATTTTTTGTGTATGATTGTGTATGCGTGGTTTTGCATTTTGGAAAATCTGTCAAAGGAGAAAGTTGGTTGGAGGTAGAGGCCATCCAAGGATTTGACTCTGGATAGAGCTGTGAATGTCAATCCCTTCCTTTCTGTTGTGCCAATGTTGATTGTTTCTTTTTATAGAGTAAGTCCTTGCAATTTGTGTATGGTTATTGCTCATTCCATTGTGATTGGTATCTATCTTCTGCTGCTCCAGTTATATGAGGATTATTGGTACCATTTTGGGGTCTTCCTCAATCCATGGTGGTTCCATGTAGTTTTCGATTCTTTCCACTACATATAGTGGCACATCTGACAGTCTTGAGCTAGGGCTATATACAATGTCTACTACTTCGTTGAGAGCTCTGTTTACAAGCCCTTCTTGTGTCTAGATATTTTTCATGATCATGATTTGTTGACCTCTTCAAAGTAACATTTCAGTATCGAGTTTTTTATCCTCACTAATATGTGTTGTATTGTACCTAGTTCTTGTTGCTATACTTAGTGCAATCAGATGATTTAGTTGTTCTAGCATCTTTCTGTTATTTAGCTTAACAAGATCTTTGATGGAGAATAGGTGTGTTTCCTTGT